>JRUC01000421.1:0-21007 GCA_000806385.1 Leptographium procerum
GTGTGTTTGTCTTACAAGTTATGCTGGTCTATGATCTTGTCGATATGGACACGACGGCTATGCGATGGCTTGGCTTTTCGACTGTCAAAAGCCTAGAGTAGAGACGAAAAAACGTAAAAGGCAGGCCACTATTATATATGAGTACAAGGTACGACATGTCATATCTGGAGCCTGATTGCTTTTTCCTCACTCCCATACGTCCGTAACCGCTGCCTTTTGTAACAATAGATATCTTGGTGGCGCTCAATATTGAACAGGGGTTTGGCGCGCGCCCCCCGCCATTCTTTGGTTCAGCAAGCAGCTCGCTTGCCACACTTCTGAAGCTTCTACATCCTATCAGAAGTCCCAGGACGCGCTGGCTGAGTACGGTATGACATGTCTGCAGCCGAGTCACATCATCGGAGCCATTGTGCCTAGAGGAAGGTTGGGTGCTGAAACGACCTAGACAGCCAGGTACAAAGTAGCGCTCAGATGAGCCTGCTTCCAGAGGCCCGCGTCCAACATGTGCAGAACCCTAATAACCGGGCCGTTGGGAACTCATGGGTAGAGGAGCTCCAATCACGCTTGCCACGATATTTGTGAAAAGTTAGTTGAGCGCTTACCCCATCGGTGGTGTTTGACTTGGGAGCTAAAGTAAAGGAGATTTCTCTTTGCAGTGCCTCCATCCCCGGCCCAATACCTCCAGAGACCCACACGTTCGTTTTCTGGTCCTATCCGCCTCGGACAGGGCAGCACGTATTACTATCATGCCGATGGTGTAAGCATGGTGGTCTTGACCCCGGTGATTGTGTGCAGCAGCATTGACAGCTCTAATTCGAGGCTCATCATCATGATCCTCTCCACCAATATGTTTGGCATGCTGATGTCGTTGCTGACGAAGGGCAAGACGATCGAGCTTGCTGTGGTCAGGGCGACGTCAGTATCTCCCAGGAACTTCCTCTGGCTGCACCGAAGAACTGACTCCGTGCCTATGTTTCCAACTGTGTTGTCATGTTTTGGCTAAACGGACGCAAATGTAGCAACAATGCTTCGATATGTCTGCGAAACTTGTCGTATCTGCCTACCTAAAGCATCATAGAGTATAGAAGACTTACCCACATGCGTAGCTGTCCTTATTAGGACGTACACTACACTGGCCGGTGACAACCTTGGAACGCTGGGAACCACTGTAGATCAGGCGGCCGGTGCACTACCACTAGTATCAGAACCGCCGCTTTCTGTCTGCTGCCTTGTCCTAGCCATGCATGTAAATAGTCGACAGCTATTGGGTTAGTTCATATACCCCGGATCCTCATAGACTGCGCAAAGGGAAAAGCTTGGCTTCTTGTAAAAGGTGCGAAATAGTAGAGAGAAATGTTCAATCATGATTTGTCCAGTCTTGGAAAAGCCCAGAGGTATTAATTAGTTAACCTCGACATGACGGCGAGGCCATACTGCGAGGGGCGGCTGCGACAGTGTAAAATGCCGATAGGGTGGTATCATACGACGCGGGTGGGCAGCTGTTCCGCTAGAACTAACCGGCCAGCGAGAGGCTTGGGGATGTGCTGGTGTCTATCGACGCGGAAAGGGTAACGATTAAACTGTCTGGGGACGGCAGCGATGTATCTTAACGAGCTGCCAGATCCTGACATTAAGAGTCATCTCGTTACAGTAGCGGACCTGAGGTCGCTGAGTTCAAGCCTGCGCAGCGAGTTTTAGGGGTTTCATTGGGCAAGTTAATTTTTGATTTATTTTTACTTTTATTACCGTTTAGTTTATTTCCCTATCTAGGTTTGACGGACATACGCCAAGATCAAGATGCTCTCATCTGCTCGGCAGCGAACGTTAAGGCTGTTGTAACATACTGTAGTAGATACAACTGCAGCTGGTGTAGTTGATGCTGTTAAAACCCCCGCTAGAACTATAGGCCAAGAGATTGCATTCGTCTCCTGCTACATCCTAGCATCTCATTTGTTGTCTGCTCCTTTCTGTCATATGTGGCATTTTGCTATTTCGTCGCTGCAGCTTTTGTTCGACGTATTGGTCCTTTCGCAGTGGCGCTAGCAGTTGTAGAACGCGGGGATATCACCCTGCTCATGCCATCATGAGCACAGAAAATACGCGATGCGGAATACGGCGGGGCCGCTGGCGGAGATGTGCGGGGCCATCAACTGCTATGGGGCCGCATAGTGGTCTAGCAGGTCTCCTATTCTGACTCGTTTAAGGAGGAAATAGAAGCAAGATCTCATTCAGGTCAAGCGAGAGGCCGCCGCCGGCAAGCTGACTGTTCAGAATAGCATACGAGTACTACCAGCTGTGCGTGACGATCACTCACCCTGAAAGTTGCGAAGATGACCTGACTCAGGAACGGATTGAAGTTGTGGAAATTGGCTACGAGTGCCCCACAAATGTCCAGGCGGGCCGCACCTCCACCCTTCGCCTCCGCTTTGCAGCGGCGACTGGCCAAGTAACCCGCCGTACATGGCAACAGAGGCATGAGGTTCATCTTGTCCGCTTTGACATGGATACTTTTGTCAGACTTCCATACAAATGAAGAGACTTCCCTGACTACAAAAATTCTACGGGTCCTGCAGGGTCTGTCCTACCATTGGAGATCTGGCCTCTACTCGTTCTATGTAAGTTGCAAGTAAGATATTTCTACACATAGTACCGAAGATGGTGTACTAGGATGAGTTGCTGCCATAGGGGATCACGGGAAGCTCAGTAGAAATTCATCGCGCGACTACGGCTTTTTTTAACTATCTTGCTGTCGTCTCGTTATTTTGGCAATACGGCCGGCCACTAGTAGACTGTGTATAGTAGCTCTACATCATCTTCTGTTTTTACAACGTCGTTTCTTATCGTGTAAAACACGGCGCAGCTGCTCGACGATAGCCAGTCTCAGGTCATCTCCGAAAAATATCGACAGTAGCCGGTCCAGCCGGTTGTAGCATCCCATCCTCTTCAACAACAGGAGCAGCAGCAGCAGCAGCGACAATATTACCAGAGTTACGAATATTATATTATGTGTAGCAATAAATGGAGTGGCAACTGTAGACGTCTATAGTGCCAATGTCTATCGAATAAGTATGAGAACATTATAATACACTTTTCCCGCCGAAAACTCCCAACATAAAAGACAGAACAACAAAAAAGGAATGCCATCTATCTTAATAACAATGCTTGGATTCCGTTGGCAAACAGCGTTTTTGCGTAAACATAGTGAAAACGCTCGCCGAACTCGACCGCAGTTCGCTGATTCTTCTGTGGATTGCAGCGGAAGTGCTGCAGCTCCATCTGGACCTGGGGCTCCTTCGCTTCCGCGACGGGCAGGTGGGTGATCTGGAACCGGTGGCAGCCGCCAAAGATGAACTCGTCCGAGCCGAAGGCGTAGTCGACGTAGCTAGGCTCTTCTACCGATGGAGCAGCAGCGACGTGTTTGGCTAGGATGCGGAACGAGCCGAACAGGCAGCTGCCGACGGGAAGCAGAAGAGTCTCGGACACGTCGGCATTCTTCCAGATGGTGACTGCGTCTGGGGGGATCTCGAAGCCTGTTTCAGGGTGTGAGAAGGTTGTTGGTCCCAAGTCGAGGGTCAGGGGTTGCAGTGCACTTGCACCTACACCTGCACCCGCACTTGTATTCTTGAACATACCTGTGTATCTGGCTGGGAGCAGATTGTAGCCCCCGTTGCGCAAGACAAACCGCTCAAAGCCGAAGACGAAGCCGCCAAAGAAGCCGCTGGTAAAGAGCGCAAGCACTCTCTCGTCGCTCAGGCCTGCGATCACAGACGCCGGAAAGGACTGAATGACGCTGTCGGTGTTCATCACATGGCTGCGCGGATTAACAAACCTGGCAGACGGCGAGGCGAGAAACTCGGGGCGGACGGGGAGCGTATAGCTAGACTGGCGCAGTGACTGGATAAATGCAGCTCGTGGGAGCAAGCGGGAGGCCATAGTGAGATAGGGAGACGTAGGTGCGGACAAAAGAGAAAGAGAGAGAGAGAGAGAGAGAGAGAGAGAGAGAGAGAGAATCAAGCAGAATGTGCAGAACATGCAGAATTTAGGAACTGAGACGTTTGTTTTCTATGTCCTACAAGGTCAGCCCGATCGGCTCCGCGTATAATTCCCGGTCCACTCCATCCCGCAAGCGTGACTAGACTAATTTTTCCATTACGGCGCATCTCCTCCGACTCCCCTGCTTAAAGCCCATTTTCACGATCCACCGGCGGGCAGCAGCGCCGGACAGCAGCGCATGCACGTGCCCACCGCCAAAATAAGCTCGGTGCATATCCGTCTCCGTTTGCGCTTTGCGCCAGGAGGGAGGTGGGCATCAGTTGGGCCAGCACCCTCACAAAGACAAGAAGACAAGAATGTGGTTGTGCTTCATGTAAGATAACTCGTGGAGCAGATATTTTCTCATAAAAAGAAGCACAACCAACTGCATTAGTAAAGGCCACCAACGCTGCACAATGCACCTGTTCTGTGCTACTGCAAGAGAAGGAAAACATCCTGGCCGGGTGTATTGCGGGAACTCTACGAACATGGCGACCTACCGCAGGGCCCGAGCGATGGCCGTATTCTGCTTACAGCCTTAAGGCGGCTCTGTCCTGAACTGCGCATGGGGCTATCTGCTAGGGGTATCGTTGGAGGACGGTACCTTGCTCTATGGTTGAAAAAAATCATCGCCCCAGTTATCCCGAGAATTGTTCACCACTAAACCGCCGACTATTTGAATTGTTGGATGATAGCGATTAGCTCCTAGCATCTATAAATCGGGCCTCATTCTTCTGTAGTTGAAACTGCATTGAGAGAGTTATCACCAGAAGTTGAATAAAGAATAAATCAATTTGTTCTATTTCTAATCATGGCTTTTACGAAAAGGCCCGCTTTCCTACGCGCTCATTACTTCGTACGTCGTATCGTATTACGGTCGCTAATAGCTACACACCCTTGCAGAACATGACAGGACAAGCGAAGGGCAGAAAAAATAGAGTAAGAGCAAGACGCCGGGCAGTGCTATGCTGAAATGATGCGGGATACGCAGCTAGCTTGCCTTTTATTCCAGCAGCAGCGCATCCACACACACTTTCTGATCGTTTCGCGTCGGCTTTTTTGCTGGTCTGGTCGTCAGCTCCAGATTCCAGGCCGCAGCCCGCTTGGCCATCCGTGGAGACACAGCATGCGTCTCGGGAAAAGGTCTCTTGCCCGGCCTTGACTGCTCAGTCTGCCCGACCTGCTCGCCCTTCTTTGGTGCTCTACTAGGCATGTCGTCAAGCTCGGCATGGTCAAAGTCAATCCGCATCACCCGGTGCGTCTCCTCGCACCAAAAGACATTACCCTCGCTCATGTCGTCATGATCGAACAGCCCCAGCGCATCGAGGTCCCTGTCCGTCCGCCGCTGCTCCGCATCCAGGTTGATAGTATCGCCGTACTTCCGTCGCAGCTTCCGCTGCAGCCGCGGCGAGTACACCGACTCGCCGGCGTACGACAACAGCATCATGTGCGTCACAACCCGGAAATTCGGCAGCAGATACGGGAGGACAAGCTTGATCAGACCGAGGTTGACGGGGATGAGCCGGCCCTGCTCAGCAGCGAGCTTCTCGTAGATGCGCATCTCATGCTGGAGGCGGGACACATGAAACTCTTGCACCCCCTTGGCCACAAACGTGTAGCCATATCCGGTTAGGGTTATCTTGAAGAGCGAGCCAATGGCACCCGTGCCGTGGCCCCCGTCGACGTAGACCCTGCAATCCAGTTCTGTGTTGTAAACCAGCTGCTCACGCACCTGTTCGCAAATCTCGCTGCTGGTCAAAATATGACGAGACTCTCTGACCTCGGAAAAGGGTGCCAAAGCCTTCCAGGCTTGCTCGTGAATCAGCACGTTCGGACAGCTCCGATCCAGCCCTTCGTTTCGCACAAGACCGCGCAGACAGGCATGCGTGCAGCAGGAGAGAATCGGTCTGAATGTCGACGGGTCGAGCGCGTGCGGGTGTGAAACAGGATACCCACGGTAAAGGGTAAATGTTGGCCGAACCTGATCCGTCTGCTGCAGCGGCGAGGGACCGTGAAGCATGCTCGTGCTGGCCTGGCCCAGCCGAGTGCTGCTGTCACCGCGGCCGCGACCGCGGCCCCGGCTGCGAGCCCGGCTGCGACTCCGGCTTTTTCGGCGCGGCTCGTCGTCACCATCGTCTTCATCGTCGCGCCGGCGTCTCCCCGATACGGGGGATGGAGACGGCAGCTTGGAAGAGAATCCTGGAGGTAATTTGGGAAACCGGGCCAGCCGTGTCGTTGCCACACCCGACCAGCGAAGTGGGCGGGGAGTGGCCTCGAGGGCCATGAGACACAGACTGCAAAGCTGCGAAATAGCGAGTTCGGAAAACGTGGCTATATCTGCGGTCGGGTCAATAACGTTTGACTCGTCTTGCCTGAATTCTGAAAACAACGCTGTGTGGTAGAACAACGTGGTGCCGTCGTCTGAAATATGCAGAAAAGTGAGCGTCTCGCCTGACACCATGTACCCATATTCCAGGCCCGACATAAGCAGATAGTGGAATGTCTGTACGATCGCATAGATAAAGTAGTTCCTGTGCGGGAAGCTGCGGCTTTCCCCAGAAGCCGTTGAGGCAATATCCTCGGGGCCATTCTGAGAAATGCCATCATCTCCGCTAGCTCCAAAAGCATCCTCTTCGGTAATCTCCTCAGGAGCACCTGCGGCACGGCTGCGGTTCGAAGCAGATGCAAGCCGTGACATGGCCATCTGTATGGTAAAGTCCTCTGGAATCGAGCCGATGAACCGTGACACAGTGGCCGCCCGCAACCTGTGGTTTGCCTTGTGTTCACCGACAATGACTCGGACGATGGGGTAGTCTGGGTCACCTTGCTCTTCTGGCTGCCCATCATCGAACTCCAATTCACCGCTGCCAGGTCGTTGTTCAGCTTCAGCCCTGCCCGGGACTGACCCAAGAACGACACAGTCCGGCTGCGTCTTTCGGGGCACGGTGGGACGCACCAGGGAGGCTGTGGCAGTGGCAGCAGCGCTCTCGACAGTTGTATTACTGCCTTCTGAGATACCAGATACGGTGTTACTTTTCACAACTACCCCCGACGTGCGATTGTCAAAGTATACTCGTTCCGGGTTGTTGGTTGCTTTGAAATAGGCATTCATAATCTTCGATGCGGGCTTCTGCAGCGACTCGTGAAGAAAAAAAGACGTCTTGAGCTCGTTGAAGAACAGCTCCGCCATCTGAAACCGTTCCGGTAGTTCTTCCAGCACGCTTTCCTGTATGTGTCGTGTCGCTTCGATTGAGGGGAGGTCTCTTTCGCCTGCAAGTGCGGCCCAGAGGCGTGCAAAGGCATCCCGACGCAGCTGGGGAAATTCTGGCCATGGGCAGAGCTTTATGGGACAGTATTTTCCGTTGATGTCAGTTCGTCCAGTAGTGGCCGTCTTGACGCTAGATGCAGTCTGGCTCGTGCCCAGAGGAGGGGGAACAAGTCGCGGAAGAGACAGGAAGAGTCGTTGTGCCTGAGAGAGATACTCCGAAAGCAGTTGATCTAGGTTCGGACGTCAGCCTTTAGCTTAGGCTTAGGGGACATCCCCGTAAGAAGAAGACGCAACAGTGAGCTCCTACCTCGATGGACGCGGTCACGCTCCTATTGCTCTTGTGCCAAGGCAGCCCGCAAAGCGGTAATATCCTGGCTCGTACTCTCCTTCAGGTCGTTCAAGGCTGCTTCGGCGGCAATACGAGCAGCATCACTAGCGGCGTGAGCTGCACGCTCACGGACGATGAGAGCAAGAGCCTCCTCCAACGTTGTCGGAAGCTCTGAATCCATCATGCGTCGTCGTGGAAGAAGAGAATTGAAGATGCGGCAAGCTAGAGCGGGAGAGATTTGATGGAGCCGTTAAATCTAATGATAGAAACACGCTAAAATGCCAAAGCCCACTTCCGTAGGCCAGAGAAGTAAAGGAGGACCCTTAGCAATATGGCTACACAAAATTCCAATTTCGTGCTGCTATCGAAAGCGTTTTTATTCCGATATATCTGTCAAGTATGTCCAATAGACTTGTTGAAAGCTGCTTCTGGTAGAAAGATGGCAGTGTTCAGGTGTAGGCTTTCTTTCTTTTCTTTTGTTTTTTTGCTTCGGCGAGGACTCGAATCCTGTGGCTTGCTGCTGTGTTTGTAGGGGAGCCGTAAGTGTGCTAAGTGCGCTATAAAGCACCAACTGTTCAGTGGTGAAGGGGACCCTCCATCATCGCTTAGCTAGCATGGGTATATGATATATAACCAATCTTCGCTATTGCACCTCTAATCCAACTCCGCGCATAGCATTCCAAATTTATAGCATCAAGCACTACGAAAAACTCAAACACAAATCACTCATGTTATGAGCATCCAGCAGACGTGGTCTAAGATGGAAAATTTTCAATTTAAATGGAAATAAGTGCCCAATGACGGACGACCTCTCCCTCCCACATTAGTCCTCGCCTGGGGTATCTAGTTAGTTTGTTGTCATAGACGCAATGCCCTTCATTTTCCCATCATCCTCAATTAAAGTACAAACCCGCCGCCTTTCTCGGTTGACATATTTCGATGTTCCTTTATTTGGTGTGTTCGGTAGGTATTTTCTCGCCGTTCATCAGCCAAACGAAGCAAAAGCACTAAAAACCAAAGGTGATGGCATGTGCAAAATTTCACAGGATGTTGGCGGCGGGAAGAAATCCGGGGGGGGAGACTGTATCGCGCCGTTTCACGTAGTGAACAACGACGACCATTCGTTACCATTGTGCGTCACTATTTGCCGTAGTCGACGGCAACAAGGCCCCCTATCGTCAGCGCAACTGAAAACGGGGAACACAAGGTGAAACCCGCTCGGATGCTCTCGATCAGATGTTCTCGACCACCCGAGCGTTGATAGCCTGTTGAAAACTGTGGTCCTGACCTCCAAACTCGTGGAAACTGCTCGGCTCTCCGGTTTCGCTATTCGCCTGCTTCATTGCTGCATTGAAGGCCGGCGACCCGGGCATTGTCTGGTTCGCGGCCGGCAGGAAGATGACCTTGCTGTTGGCGGACTTGGCCATGGCCTGCATGGCTTCGAGGTAGCGGATCTGCATGGCGGGAGCAGACGACAAGATGTCGGCAGCCTGGCGCATCAACTTGGCTGACTCAACCTGCAGGGGCGGTTAGTGAGAGGAAGAGAGAAGAAAGAAGAGAATAGAAGAAAGGGAAATAAGTACCTCGGCCTTGGCGGCAATAATCTTGGACTCTCCGATACGCTTGCTCTGGGCGGCCATGGAGAGCGACTCCTGCAACTCCTGGCTAAATATGATGTCCTTGATGAGCATGCTCTCGACCTGGACGCCCCAACCGGCGGCCACATCCTCGATGATCTCTCCGATGGACTGCGCAATCTCCTCACGCCGCTCAATGACGTCCTGCACGATGCGGGCGCCTACAACGTGACGCAGCGTCGTCTGGGTGCGCTCGATGAGGGCCTGCCGCACGTTGGTGATGCCAAAGGCAGCCTTGTGCGGGCTGACGATGTGGTAGTAGATGACCGAGGTCAGGTGCACGGTGACGTTGTCCTTGGTCATGCATACTTGCTTAGGCACCTCGACCGTCTGGATCTTGACGTCTACCTGGACGAGGTGCTCGCTGAGCGGGTTGATCTTGACCAGGCCCGGGTCGACAGCCTTGTAGAAGCGGCCAAACTTGGTGACGAGGCCGACATTGCCCTGGCTCACGCTCTTGTACGGGTTCGGGCAGCAGATACAGCAGGGTATGGCGCCCAAGCCGCCGATGCAGGTGCCGAGCGAGTTGACTGTTGTGAGAGGTACGTTTTAGCCAGCCAGTCGATCGCATATGTAAAATATAGAGGTAGAGGCAGAAGTAGAGGCAACAGAAAGTGGTGTCAAGAAAAGCAATCATTCACGTCCTCAACTTACTCATGCCACCATACCAGTCATTGGGACCAGAATAGTCGCTCACGATAGTTGCATAGCTCTTCTGTAGGTCCTCAGGACGAGGTGGGACGACTTCCATGTTGATCTGAGGGCGAAAGCCGCCACCGTTATCTGTGATCGGCTTGGAACTGCTGTTGTCCATACTGCCACTTGCTTCTCCGCTCATCGCTGCGAATATCTGGGAGGTGTTGGGTTGATAAGTGAGTTGGGTAGATGTCTTTCAATGTCTAAGTATGATACGGAAATGAGAAAAAGGGAAGCAGAAGAGTGTGACAGAATATGGAAAACGAAGGGAAGCGGGGTGCTTTTTTATCATTGGGTTTGTGGCAGTGTGTGAGTTCCTGGTCTTGAGAGCGCACGCGCACTCATAGTATCTCGTGCTCGTAAGACCTAGAGTATTAGCTGCGTAACGGTTTGCGGAGAAGCTAGCAGGCGTTTGAAGTACTCGCTTGTACTCCGTAATGGTAGGAAGGAGCGTTAGCGTATACAGTATGCGCCCGTGTTAGAAACTGGGAGGTGCACAGTGCTTGCACACCACAACGTTCGCAGTTTTCGCAAATGCCACGAAATCAGAGTCGGGTATTCCACTAACGAGTGCTCGTGGCCACCGGATGCGGCATAAATCAATGTTGGTGTTCTTCTATGTTTTGTACGAGTACTTGTTAGGTTATTTTGCAACAGAGAATACAAACGAACAGCCGCACTCATGCAGATGTAAAGTACGGGTATCGGCCCTACGAGTACTATGTACGAGTAACAGTGCCCAATATGACTCTTTGGAACTGTGCGAACATGGGACCCGAGATACATGAGCGGGTTCCTATCGGATGCATGCACAACGTTTTACGGAGCTCGCCATGGCGGGTTATTCTCTTCGTCTCGGAGTCGGATGAATTGGGCTGTCGAGGAGCAATGAGGAATCAAGAGAGAGAAACGGATGTGCCCACTGGCAAAGTACTAAATATCTTAGCACCCTGTCTTCAGCTCTCGGCAAGGCGTTCTCCGAGGCGATTCAGTCTTGTGCCCTGCCAATGGGCAAGTGCCAAAGCACGTGGGCGCCTACAAGGTCACCACACGAAATACGATACCGGCATGGCTTTGGCGAGTCTCCCGCTACTGGAGGCTGTGCTTCTATCAGTAAGCTTGCAAACTGGCTCTTCACTGCCTGCCTCGTTAGTGTCAGGAAGTGTGAAGGCGAGCGAACATCGGAGGAAATCGAAAAAAGAATAGAATGGGACTGGGAATGGGAATGGACGCTAGATAAGGCCCTCCAATACTTCGTACTGGCAGGAGTCGTGCAGCCACATCAGACACCAAAAGTATCACGATTCGCAGAGGGGGTGGCTCAGGCACTAATCTGTGCTGTGCGTGCTCGGGGGTTGATTCCTGTTGGCCCCATGGCCGATGCTCCACTAGAAGGGCGTTTTACTAGTGTGGGAATCAAAAAGCTTGGCTTTTCTGGGGTGTGGGGCCGCTATTCGCATACCACTCTATTACTCGATGTGCTCGTACTCATAGGTACTCATGGCTCGGTGACCATTGCTATCAGTCCTGTGGCCAGACAAAGAATGCGACTTCTACTCGTACTCGCACTCTGTACAGTACGAGCAATACACCACAATACGGTAAAGCATGCAGCTCCCAATATTCCGGTAGGCGCGTCCAGGTTGTCCACATTCCACCTTCCCCATCAGGCTGTCTGCTCGCTAGGTGGGATTATCAGGCGGGTACGATTCTGTTTTGGGGCGCATTTTCGCCTATAATAGAAACAGCAAACGGCCCACAGTCTTTCATCTGCGTCAATTCCATAATTGGTCAACCACATGCACAGCCTCGTGCTGCCAGGGCTGTACCTTACTCGTACTTCGTACTTGTCAGCAATCGGTCGGTCCTTCCACCGCCTGTTATCCTCCTCTATCCGGCAGATCAGCACCAAAGGGTGTTGATATTGCAATCGTCTTGTTCTATTAAAATCACCATATTGATGTCTAGAATCAGGAGCAAATTATTGTGAAGGAGATTGTTGCTTAAACAGCTATCCGGAGAAATTCCAGGCATCTTATTATCTATTCGTAGCCATCGATATCTCAGTCTAGAGTAGAGCTTTAATCACCACAGATATTTATCAAAAGCCAAGACTGGTTGCGGATCCTGAGAAAGGAATACCTGGGATAGATATGACCAGCAGGCGCTACGTGATGGTGATGTTTACACAGCCAGCCTACGACATCGATCAAATTGATACCATTTTAGAGAAGGGTCGTAGTTGTGCCTTCTAAATTGTATACTTGTTCTCGCTATTTACGTGGAATATGCCTGAAGCCCCCCTCGGGGAAAGAAAATCGGGTTTTTATATAAACTTTATAAGCACCATAATAATAATATTACACTTGTTCAAGTTAGAATTACGATTAGTTTCCCCTCTTTCCTCGCCAGTATTCCTTATTCTCTGTCCTTTCTCCAAGGATCATTATTAGCACGGCTAGCATGCAAACCAACACTTCACCACAGCGGCCAACATTGTTAA
This sequence comes from Leptographium procerum, assembly GCA_000806385.1. Lineage (NCBI taxonomy): Eukaryota > Fungi > Ascomycota > Sordariomycetes > Ophiostomatales > Ophiostomataceae > Leptographium > Leptographium procerum. The sequence goes on from JRUC01000421.1 coordinate 12,465, forward strand.
AAGTACCTATGTAATATGTCTCAGTGATACAGCCTCTGGTAGCATTTTCTTCAAGCCAAAACAACATGCATATCCTTGATAACGGACTCCCTCCAATATAGCTATAAAAATGTGGCATCTGGTGTTTGGTGTTTGTCCTCCACGATGATCAATTAACATCCTAGATCTTAGATAGCAAAATTAAAACCAGTCTTAAAAACAATGACAAATGAGGCGAGCAAGTGGCCCTCATCCATCTATCATTACCAATAAAAGCTTAGCATTGCTGTTAAAGAAGAAGTTGTGTTGATGTTGACCACTTTCTTATTTTGTTATCCGCCTGTCCCATCCTGTCCGGCATAATGTTGTATGTACAATGAACACTATTGGTAAAGTATCCCTACCCGAAGGCTGTTCAAAGCGTCCCGATATGCTTGTCTTAGCCAAGAACCAGGCACAAAATCAGTACTCAGTTAGAAGCTTTAGCGCATTCGAGACAGCCACGGACTGAAACGCCGGCCTTGGGCTTGGCCGGGACTGCTGACAGTATTGCTACGAGATCATCTTTTCTGAGTACATGACACTTAAAACATCTAATTGCATACGAGTGGAGAAACGGTGTTGAAAGTTGTGAATTTTACATGCAATCAGTTCATTAAGAATCGTCTATAGATAGCCAGAGCAGTATATACAGGGAAAAACAGTGACAAGTACAGACCAAGATGCTAAATCAGTTACGTTGGCAAGTCCGCTTTTCCTCTATTTTTTTGGTTGTTTCCTTTTTTGTTTTGGGTTCGCTGGCCCCATGCTGTCATTCTACCATGGTCTTGCCAATCTCGCTCTGCCAGCCCTTGGCGCGCTCGAAGCCGTTGGAAAAGCTCTGGTAGTCCATGAGGGCCTGGTAGACCTCCTCCCGATTGGTGACGACAAAAGGACCATACTGGACGACCGGCTGGTCGAGCGGTGTGCCGGCCACGAGCACGAAGCGGGCGCTCTTGGTGGCGGCAGCGTCGACAGAGGCGGTCACCGCGTCGCCGTCGGGCGCAAAGACAACGTTGTGGAAGGCCTGGACGAGCGTCTTGGGATCCGCCTCCTCCTTCTTGCCGCTGCTGCCGTTGGAGAAGCTCACATCGCCCTCGAGCGTGTAAGCAAAGGCGGTCCAGCCGGCGGGGACGGGCTGGACGACGCGACCGCCGGGCTTGACGGTGATGTCGAGGATCCACACGGGCGTGTAGGCGAGGTCTTTCACGCTGTCGACGCCGTGGCTCTGGCCCGAGATGACCTTGATGTGGACCTTGCCGTCGTCGGTGTCGACGCTTGGGATCTCCGAGGCGCGCAGGTCCCGGTAGCGCGGCTCGCAGCTCTTGAGATGGCGCGGCAGGTCGACCCACAGCTGCAGGCCGACATTGGCCGATCCGTCGGCGTTCTGATGCGGCATCTCGGCGTGGATGATGCCACGACCGGCCGTCATGAACTGCAGGTCACCTGCCTCGATGGTGCCGGCGTTGCCGGCAAAGTCCTCGTGGTCGACGGCGCCCTGCAGCAGGTACGTGATGGTCTCCTGGCCGCGGTGCGGGTGGTCGGGGAAGCCTGCGCCCGGCTTGATGGTGAAGTGGTCGAGCATGAGAAAGGGCGACAGGTTGCGCAGCGACGGCGTGCCGATCGATCGGCGCACGCGCGCGCCTGCACCCTCTGACTGCTCGACCGCAAGGAAGACCTTGCGGATGGTGCGTGAGACGGCAGCAGACATGTCGGTAATAACTTGCGGGGGGGCTGCGCTGTCTGGGAAAGCTGGGGCGTGTATGTTTGAAGAAATGTCTGAAGTTTCTGAAGTGTCCACGGCTGTGCTGTTGGCAGACGTGTCGGTATGCAATATATTATTGGTGATGGCGCTGATGTAGGGCTGAAGTGCTGTTGGCAGGTTGTCGCGGAAAAAGAGAATAGATCCGATACCAATGATGACGGAGAGTAGGATCAGAAATGTCTTCATCGAGCAAGAGTGGATCAGAGACCTCTCATTTATACAGAGAAGACGGCTGGTGTGCAAGGACAAGAAGAGAAGGAATATATTTTCAATCGAAGCTGCAGAATTGTCGCGAACATTCTTGTCGTCCTCCTTCGAGAGAGGAAGCTCCCTCTCGTCTTCTTTAAGTGATTCGTCATTCTCCACCAATGCTGATGAAAGTGGCCTGCTGATTCGCTAGAGCTGTAGAGAGCCAAAGAGTTTTTCGGTTGATTCAGCCATGACAAAGCGGTTGTCAATGTCCGTTAGCGCTATTAAAGGTTAAGATAGCCTACCTCAGCTGAGGTAATGGTTTTGTAAGATGCCATTGGTAGATTAGTGGGGGCTGACAAAAAGTTGATAAGACTGCAGCATGGGAATGCGGGGCAGCGGGCGCCTCTAATAACTCGGAATACTCCGTACCTGTGCTTCGGAGTTGTTTTCGCGTAACATCCAGTATGTCAAGGGCACGAGAAAACAATCACCTCCATATAAACACTTATTTGATCTAGAGCTCAAACATACACACAAAAGATTGCCGCGTCCGTTCCAGCACGCACCCCCATCGTCCCCTTTCCTTCCTGCAAAGCGAAACATGTGAAAGATAACAAAACAGTCTGAATAACAAAACACATCTCTGGGACTGTCAATACCAGGCAGTCACATGTAAAAAGGGAGGCAACCCAAGCATGGAGAACAACAAGCACAAACTATCAACAAAAGGTGATATCATTAAGACAGGATGTGAAGAAGCGTGAGGGAAGCCCAGGCAGCCGGTGACGTGGGCCGCACCGGTGAAAACAAGCTGGGGGAAAACGCAAAGGCAGCACCAGGTCATGCCATCCTTTTAAGGGGGCAAAACCGAGTTGCCGCCAATATCACTGCATGGCAGTGCGATATCGCGGCGATGCTGTTGCTGTTGCTGTCGTGATTTTTATTTTTCTGCTGCTGCTGCTGCTGCTGCTGCTGCTGCTGCGGCAACTGTCGTGGGCCAGCGCGGCTTAGTTGCCCGTCTTTTGCTGTGCCGCGTCCTTGGCCGCTGCTGTGGCAGCAGTCAGGTACTGGCGCACCCAGCCGAGGGTCTCTGTGGCGACGACTATGGCCGTGGCAGTCAGGGCCTTGCTGAGGGGGAACACGCCATCGCCTGAAATCTGCTTGCGCTCGCCGTTGTAGACGCTCACGACGTGGTCGCGGCTCTCGATGCCTTTGCGCACGGGATACAGCACAAAGTCCTTGGTCTCCTTGTATACCTCTGCGGTTGGCTTGCGCACGACCGGGAAGTGCTGGTCGATGTTGTTGAGTGTGCGGTCGCCCAGGTCGTCGGCCTTCTTGACATACGGCGACACATATTCGTACGGCTTGGATAGATATGGCAGCACGGGCTTGGCCAGGTTCTCAAAGGTCTCCAAGGCCGACGTGCTGAGCGCGAGCGTCTGCTGGCCGTACTTGTTCTTCTGAATGGTCGTCAGGCCATCGGTTACGACCGGATACTGGAAGAGATGCTGTAGGGAATGCATGTTAAAACGGTGCCGCTACTCAAGAGCGATGAAAAGAAATAGAAGGGGTTGTGCGAGAGAAAAGCCGTGAAAAAGATAAGCCGCAACTCGATGATGTTGCCAACTTACGTCGAAAAAAGCAGATTGCGGGGCGACACCATTGACGCCATTGACGCCATTCACTGAGGGAGAGGCCATTGCGACAAAAAGGAGTGGTTGTTGGCACGGCGTTATCGTGAGGGGTTTGGAAAGGTGATCTTGGGGTGGGTAGAGAAACCGTGAGCTGCTTCTCCTCAGATGGAAGAGAGCGAAAATCAAGAAGTTGGGGGGTGATGCTGGCTGAAGGGACTTTTTAAAGCAACACACGTGAAAGCCCAACAATGTGAAAGAAAAGATCAAGACAGAAAACAGTGAGATAGTTGAGAATGAAATGTGACACGAGGTGTCTTACTCTCCTTGGGACAGCTGGGAATGTAATTTTCCGTTGGTTGTTGGATCGAGATGAAGAGAAACAAAAAGAAAGATAATGGGAAAGGGAAAGGGGGGGAGGCAGTTAGATGGGGCCCTTACGTCGATGGCGGCATTACGGGAAGAAAGTAGCATTAAAAAAAAAGAGCTCTAGATGCAGCGAGAGTAACGAGCATGTGCGTGGTGTGTGGGAGTGCTCACGGTTGGTGCTAGTAGCCGGCTTGCGCCTGCCTTATCTCTAGACTTGACTGGTGGGGAGAGAAGTCGGCCAAAGGCGGTTGGACTGCCTGGCAGGCAGGCCTTGCCACCAAAAAAAGAAATAAAAAAAGAAATAAAAACGGGCAAGAGCTCTTTTACTGCGTTGTCACGTCTAGAATTCTCCCAAATTGTTTGGCATGTGAAAGTAGCTGGTCCGTGCGTCAGTGTCTCGTTCTTTCCTGCGCGCTCTCGCCACACAATGCGCAAATCAGGATATGCTACGGAGCATTGCGTTGAGGACGCGGCAAAATATGAGGGCAAGATACGAAATGTCAGACGAGGAAGTCTATATGAACCTGGGGAGGACGGACGAGTACGACGAGTACGAGTACGAGTACTTTTTTTTTCCTTGTCTGGCGGCAAGCTGCGCGATAACGGTCTGTGCATGATGACATCACCCAGCTGCAGATGCTGCATTTTTTTTCTGCCAGCCTGTTGCCGGAGCCGCGTTTCTTGCATTGCCTTGATTGACAATAATAGCAACGGCACCACATTTAGTACGACTACAAGCTGTAAGATTTCCGTACTCATAGGTACGTGTGTGAGTAAATTGCAGAAGAGGCGCGATGCGATATTTGCCAAGTCGTGTGGGTTTAACCATGCAGCAATCGAGCAAACGAGCTAGATGGCGCCACATTGCCTCCTTTCTTCTACTATGTGCGAGTACTCATCCTGCTAGCTTGATGCGCGCAATGCCTCTGGTGTCGCGTAGGGAGGATCTTTGATGCTACATACTCCGTACCCGTCGTAGTAGCTCGGTTTCAAGACAGCCAAGTGAAATTCGGTGCCAGCTTGCATAAGACTGCTCTGGCCTGGGCATTGGCTGCGTGCTTTTTGCATGTGTTGTCATTTGGTTCGTACACCGGTACGGCACGACCGACTTGACCGATCATGCTATCGAAAATAGAGCTGCTCGTACGCCGTACTGTCACCCGAAGTACGAGTACTCGTAATAATTTTACTTCTAGTGCTTTTCTCTGACAAGATTGGCTTGCTTCTTTTCTCTGTATCTAGGCTAGCGTAGCAGCTATTACTTCAGACCCACCGTTCTCACATGTCAAGAACTAAAAGCCAACAGCCAAAAATAAATAATAATAATAATTCGGGGGTTTGTTTACAAAAGGCTGAAGATACTCCTGGGAATCACGGGTATTACATAGTATGCATATACTCACTCGTAGCAGATACAATCACACTGAGAAGGCACAAGCAATTATGTCTCTATTCACATGCCACCAGCGTGGGGTAGGCCGAGCAATCAGGCGACAAGGGGGAGGGGACGATCATGGCATTCAAGTGTTTGACAAATGACATATTGTGTACGACGTAAAAGTCTTGCCGTCCCGAGGGACTAATGCCTGATGGGCAGTGAAAGAAACTATGGAGACTGGTCCGTCATCCCATGTGCGAGTACTCGCGAGGGCATCTGCTTCTTGGCGTTGTCCAATCCGTCCGCGTTACGTTTCACTGAAAGTATAACGAAAACTCCGGATGATAGTAGTAACATCTTCCAATAGCCGGTATCATTCCCATGTTTTGATTTTCTGTTTGCTAATATGACTCTCTCTTTGATTACAGCGAGAAACTGTCCTAATCAATGTCAGCAAGCAAAGTCCATGTAAATTTCAATTGCTGATGCTAGGGAAGGCACATAAGCAAGACTGAAATGGATATTGAAGCTCCAGAAACCGCTAGGCTAGCAGATTTAAGAGCTTGCCCTGCATTATGGATACGGCGCGGGGATTGATGAGGGCTGCAAGCAAAAACATGTAGGCGATATATGATCAGTGTACTCATAAGACGATTCGTCCTACCCTTGGGCCGGAATGAGCTGGCGCAAGAAGAACAGAGATGCTCGAAGGTGGCGCCAGTTTGCTATGACGATATCTATTAAGGCGTAGCAATGACGAGCAACAGAAAGGCCCAATAGAGAGGACTCAGAGCCACACTGAAATCTGACAAAAGAGGCAGAAACGCTCACAGCACCTTGGAACTACTTCACCTAGACAAGTTTGGCCCTGTTTTTCTCATCGGAAGGCTCCCCTATGGCTGTTCCAGTTTCCAATTCGTCCACAGGCTCACCAATGGGAGACATTCGTTCTGTCTTTCTTAACTTTTTTACCGTCCTGCACACCCATTCATCCACTTAGACCGTTGCAAATACCTCCCTCCACACCCCACGGAAAGGCTAGTAGATCCGGGGCATTGTTCTAGGTCCGCTATCAAAGTCATTGCCGCGCGGCCGGACAACAAGATGCCCAAGATGGAGGGAAGAGCTATGAACTGTAGTACGATGTAAGCCGGAAGGAAGGTGCCGGTTTTGTTGGGAAGAAATTGGTGGTCTGGCTATCTTTTCCGCTTCAGCGAGCTTGTAAGCGGTAGCTATCGAGAGAAATAGAGTGTTTTGATTGGCTTCTGCTTTTTGACTAAGAAGGGATGCTGCATGCAGAGTTTGGTCTGCGCAGGAGTTTGATCGAAGGCAAGAGCGGGGAAGGTGACAGCAGGGATACTGTTACTGCGGCTGCAGATTGTGGACATGAGTGAGATCCCATCCAATGAAGAGAGGGTGCAGATGTAGCTGCCCCAAAGCGAGAAAGCACCGACGTCCCTTCCTCATTCGGCATACATTAGTGGTGCTTACAGTGCCATGGAACTTGTGATAAGACAGTTTCCCTCCTTCTCGGAAGATCTACGGCTTCTTTTCAAGAGCCAATCCTATCAGGCTTTCCAGAGATTTGTTTCTGCAGCGAAAAAAATACACAACCTTTTCACATACAGGTTGCATGGTAGCAATGTAGAGATACGTGAGACCCTCGCCCAGAGGAGGGGTTTCTTTTTTCTTTGTTTGCTTATTTCATTATTGTACAATCTTGACACACCCCCCTCCCGGATCATCGGCTTTTTTTGATCCTCTTGTCCCTCAGAACCGCGCCTCGACCTTCTTCTCCGTGTCGCCCAGCGCCCACTCGCTCGCCTTGGTCCGGCTGCGCACCGCCTGCACCTGTGCGGCGGTGAAGCCCTTGGCCTCTACGGCCGGGTTGTAGCCCAGGCGGTTGAGCTTGCCGATAGCAGCGTCGGCAACGCCAGCGCCGACGGGGGCCTCGCGGCCATCGGCGCGGCGGTAGACGGTGACGACGGCAGCGCCGCCGAGGCCGAGGTTGTGCTGCAGGGCGTAGCGGGTGTGGGGGACGGCGCGGTTGTTGGCCCAGCCGCGCAGGTGCCAGACCAGCTCGGCGCACTGGGCGATGCCGGTGGCGCCCAGCGGGTGGCCCTTGCTGATCAGGCCGCCGGACGGGTTGACGACGTAGCGGCCGCCGTAGGTGATGTCGCCACGGCGCACGAGGTCGACGGCGCCGCCGCGGGGGTTCTCGTCGTTTGGCGGGAATGAGCCGCTGGGAAGGCCGAGGGCGTCGAGCGTGACCATCTCGTTGGTGCTGAAGCAGTCGTGGACCTCGACGACCTGAGCGTCGCCAGGCGCGATGCCGGCCTCGGCGCAGGCGTCGCGGGCGGCGCGCTCGGTCATGGCATAGCCCATGAGATCGACGGCGCTGCGCGAGAAGAGCGAGGGCCCGTCCGTGGCCAGCGCCTGACCGGCCATGAGCACAGCCTGGTCGCGGAGGTGCGGGCGGGCGTCGAGAAAGGCCTCCGACACCAGCACGGCGGCGGCACCGCCGTCGGACGTCGGGCAGCACTGCAGCTTGGTCAGCGGGTCGTGGATGGTGGGCGACGCCAGGATCTGCTCGCGCGTGTACACGTCCTGGAACTGGCTGTAGGGGTTGTGCACCGAGTGCGCGTGGTTGACGCGCGCGATCTCGGCAAAATCCTCGGCCGTCGCCCCGTGCTGCTCAATGTACTCGCGCCCGGCGTTGCCAAACATTTGCGCCGCGCCCGGCGCCTTGGTCAGCCCGCGCGTCGCCTGCAGCATCTCCGTCGTCTTGCCCATCGGGTTGGCCCGGTCCTGGAAGAAGCTCTGCAGGCTGCCCGGCATCATCTTCTCGAAGCCCACCACCAGGATGCAGTCAGCGCCGCCGTTGCCGATGATGGTCCGCCCCAGGTGCAGGCCCGTCGAGCCCGTCGAGCAGTTATTGTTGACGTTGTAGATGGGGATCTGCGTTAGGCCGAACTGGTAGAACACCCGCTGGCCGCACGTCGAGTCGCCGTACACGTAGCACGCCACCCCCTGGTCCACCTCGTCGTAGTTGATCTGCGCGTCCAGCATCGCCTTGATGCCCGCCTCAAAGCCCAGCTCCGTGTAGTCCACCTTGCCGCGGGGCTTGATGAACTTGGTCATGCCCACGCCGAGGACGTACACGGGCATCTTCAGCCTGGCCATTTTATTA
>JRUC01000423.1:0-20927 GCA_000806385.1 Leptographium procerum
AGGCCTGGGCTCTTTTCCTCCTTGATCTCGAACAAGTTCAGGCTTACCTTCTCCTCCTTGATCTCCTTGTTCTCCTTGATCTCCTTGGTCTTGAACAGGTCTGGGCTGTTTCTCTCTTCTTTCATCTCCTTTTTGATCGAAGGGAACACTCGTTGTCCGTCGTCTTCTTCCTTCTGGACTGTCCTCTCCAGCTGACCAGTCGTCTTGTTCTTGTCCTCTCCCTCTCCCTCTCCCTCTTCCTTCTTCATTTCCGGTGGCTCCTCTTCGTTTTTCAGAAACATTTTCACGTCCTCGTCTTTTACGACCTCCTCCTCCTTCACATCCTTCTGCTGCAGCTGCGCCTCCCGCCGCCGGTAGAAGCCCTCTAGACACTGCCGCCGCTGCTCTGGTGTCCAACTTTCCACCACCAGCGCAAAGTCTGTAGCTGTCGCGAAGCCGGCCTCGTGCGCCATGCTGCAGAACTGCCGCCGCATCACGTCGGCCGGCGGATTGTAGCAGAGGCGTGGCAGTCGGCCTGCGGCCGCCCTGTCGAGACCGTCATCGTCATCGTCCATGCCGCCCGCAGCTACAAACGCTGCACTCGTATCGGCCAGCAGGCCGGCTGTATTGTCATGGAGACCGTGCTGATGATGATAATGGTGATGGCCTCGGGTCTGTCGCGCATATCCATCCTGGCCTTCTTCTGCTCTCTTGACGTCATCGTCCTCGTCGTCCTCGTAGTTCTCGTCCTCGTCGCCCAGCACAAGCTCTGCACGTCGTGACAGCTGCGCCTCGACGCGGCTGCTGCCAACCACCTCCGAGTTATTGTGCGTGTACTCGACGCCCGCACTGGCCAGAATCGCCTGGACGGCATCGCTCTTGGACCGCTTCGTGGCCACGCCCTGCTCCGGAGATGTCCTGTCTCCAGTGCTGCCGTCTCTGAGGGCGCCAACACCATTCCCATCGTGGTCGTGATCGTGATCTTCGGTCTCATCATCATCATCATCACCATCATCATCACCACCACCACCACCACCAGCCTCCAGCTTCGCCAGTGCATCAATGTCCCTGTCGGCGGCGGCCTGCTCCATGTCAATGTCCGTTAGGCGCACGCCAGCCTTGGCCTCGGCGATGTTGGTCTTGTTGACAATGTCGCGCAGGACGACCTGGTCAGCGTGAAAGGTGAGCAGGTTGTTGAGGCCAAAGATCTCGCCCTTGCGCTCGCTGTCCTGCTGGACGCCGCGGAAGTAGCGGCGCTCGGTGGAGGCGCTGTAGCCGATGTTGGCCTGCTGCTGCTTGTAGATCTGGCGGGCGTAGACGATCTCCTCGATGGTGCCGGCCGACACGAGGCGGAAGACGTCGACGTCGCGCACCTGGCCGATGCGGTAGGCGCGGTCCTGTGCCTGCAGATCGTAGGCCGGGTTCCAGTGCGGGTCGAAGATGACAACCTTGTTGGCGGACGTGATGTTGAGGCCGACGCCGCCGGCCTTGGTCGAGATGAGAAAGACAAACTGCGCCGGGTCGGTGTTGAAGTCGTCGACGACGCGCTGGCGGTCCTCGTAGCTGAGCGAGCCGTCTAGGTAGCTGACGTTGTAGCTGGTGCCGTGGAACAGGTGCTGCAGGATCTGCAGCAGCCGCACGGTGTGCGAGAACACGAGCACCTTGTCGCCGTTGTCGTGCCAGAACCGCAGCAGCTTGCGCAGCACCTTCCACTTGCCGCAGAACTCGGGGTTGGCCAGATTGACCATTGAGTCGCGGTTCCGGTACAGCGTCGCCCAGTCGTCCGGCACGCACGTCTGCAGCAGCCGCATGGCCCGCTCGTGCCGCTCGGCGGCAGCTATGTGGGCGGCAGAGGGCCCTCCGGGAACCTCGGAGACCCCAGAGGCCATCCCAGAGGCCGTCCCAGAGGCCGTCCCAGAGGCCGTCCCACCCATGACGCCGTCTGCTGACGGCACCATCAGCATCAGGTGGTTCGCCAGCTTCAGCAGGCTCTGGATGGCAGGAAAGACCAGGCTGGACCAGCCGGTCGGCCGGCCTCCTGGCCCGTCCAGACAGCGATAGCAGCACCAGCCGCGCTTGCCGCCGGAGCCGCAGTCGCACAGATCCGATACGGAGCGCAGAAAGACGACGTCGGGACTGTCGACAAAGTTGGCGTAGGCGACGGCCTGGCGCTCGGTCAGCGGACAGAAGACGACGCGGTCGGTCTTGCGCGGCAGCTGGCCGGCGATCAGCGACTTCATGCGGCGCAAGAACACGTCTGGCAGCAGGTTCTGGACCAGCTTCTTGGCCGTGCGCCGCGCCAGGCTGAGCTGGTAGAGCGTGGCGTCGTGCGACTGGCCGATCGTCAGCGGCCGGCTGATGGTCTGGTTCCACTCGCGCAGGGACCCGAACCGGCCCGGGTTTGTCCAGTTGAGCAGCGTCCACAGCTCGGCGTAGCGGTTCTGGATCGCCGTGCCCGTCAGCCCGATGCGGCACAGCGCGTTGACTTCGCCCATTGCCCGCGTCGTGCCCGAGTGCCGCTCCTTGAGCACGTGGCATTCGTCTGCCACCACCGCGTCCCACTTCACCGTGTTGATCCGCTCTCGGTGGTTCTTGTACGTTGCATACGTCGTCACCATGATCTCCAGCCGTCCTGCCCGCGCCGCCTGCAGCACGTCGTCCTTGCCCGCCCCGTGGTACACGTCCACGTGCCACCAGCCCCAGCGCTGCAGCTCGTTGCGCCAGTTCTGGATTAGCGATCCTGGACACACCACCAGCACCACCGGATACCAGCGTCCATCGTCACTGCCACTGCCAATGCCACTGCCTGCTGCCGCTGTCCGCCGCATCTTGCGCATCCGCTTGCCATCCCGCTCGTCGCCCGTCTTTCCAAACGCTGCCGTCAGAAATGCCGCCACCTGCACCGTCTTGCCCAGCCCCATGTCGTCGCCTAGGATGCCGCCACGCTGGTACACAAACAGCCGGTGAAGAAACTGCACCCCTGCAATCTGGTAGTCCCGCAGGTACTGTGCGATGCACCCCGGGATCACCCCGGCCGAGTACTGCAGTGGCACGCCCTTGCTTTCGCGCGACGGTCGCACCGTGCTGTCAAACTGCGGCCGCTTCTGCAGCGGGCCTCGCACCCGGCCGGTCACTCTCCGTATCGACCGGTCGTCGTCAGAGAAGTACACGTCCGTGTAGTCCGGGGGGAGCCGCAGCCCTGCCTCTCTCAGCACGGTCTGACGCTCCTCGAACTCGCGCCGCCGCTGCACGATGTAGTCGGGAATGTCCAGGTTGTCCTCGTCTTCATTGCCGCCCTCGTCTGGGGCCGGACGGTCGGAGCTGTCGCTATCGTCATTAGCAGTCGACATGTGCCGACCAGGCCTACCAGGCCGACCAGGCCGGCGAGAACGGTCAGATCTGCCAAAATGGCTAGAGCTCAGGCGGCCTCCTGGCGCAGTGCGTCTGCTGCTTCTGTTCTCTACTGCCGTCTTCTTCGCCTTGGCCCCTCCCCGCCCTCTTCCGCTGCCTCTTCTTGAGACGCCCCGCTTGTTGCGCTTGGCCAGACGCTCATATGCCCCGTCAGACTCGTCTGTCCACTCCACCTTCACGTCCACCTCCTCGGCCTTTTCAGCCTTGCCGGCACTGGTATCATCTTTCACCAGGATCGATTCTGTATACGGATGTCTCCGTTTGACACCGCGCCCCAAAATTTGGCCATGTTCGTCATCGGAAGCATCGGATGCCGTCATCTCATCCTCATCCAGCCGTATGGCATCTGCGGCAGAGACCCCACGCGCGGCCATGGTGCTGGCATATATGGGGCATTTGCGAAGACATGACAGGTGTGTGGAGTACAGAGGGAAAGCAACGCGACGCGACAGTGATTTAGATAAGCTTGGCATGTACACGTGACCTTTGACTAATCATTAAGCTACGCACATTGTACGGGTAGGCAGCCAAGGCTAGAACATGTGCTATTATTATTGTAAGATATCTTACTCCGTACGGGCCGCCACCGTACTATGTACTCTAGTCGTACCCCGCATGATTTGCTTCGCAGACAGGTAATGCGGGTCGTCAGCAGCCTCGGCATACGACACGAGATTTAAGATCTCTCGTAAGACGAATGGAGGAGGGTGCTCCAGCAGATGGAGCTGGCCAGAAGCCATCACGCCTTTGTCGAATAATCCAAAGCGTCTTTTGCAATCTAGCAAACGACATCGGCCATTGACAACATGGAACCGTCGAGCGCTGACACGGGCTTCTTCCAGCAGCTGCCAGAGCTGCGGAACCAATTCTTCGACGACGTCAGCTTCCAGCGCGCACTGAGATGTAAGATACGAATAAAGATGTTTTCTTTTTTTCTATTTCTTTTCGGTTGCAAGTGAGGGTTTCGCCTTTCTTGCTCACCTGCATCCAGTGTTTGTCCCGGCAGATCTGCGACAACAGGTGGAGCCAGAACTGGCCCAACTCGGCGCCGATGTTCTCGAACCTCGCATCTTCGACTACATCACCGATGCTGAGCGAAACCTGCCGTACCTCCGTGGAGGAGGACGCAATGCGCTTGGCCGGCCCACAAGCGATCTGGTAACCGGCGAGGGCTGGCGCAGCCTGCAAGCTTTTGGCATAGAGAAGGGGTGAGCTCTCTCATCTATTCTCGCGCTAGCTTTTCTTTCTCATCGCTCACAAAGACAGCATCGTGGCATACAACTACACCACCGACCATGGAGCCTACTCTCGGCTGTTGCAGATGATGCGGTATGTTAATACAATCAGCCCCTAGCTAGCAGCTTTCTTTCTTTCTTTCTTTCTGTCTTTTTGACCCCAGCTGATGACATGAAATACAATGTAGATTCCACCTCTGGGAGGCATCTGCTGCCAGCACCACCTGTCCTGGCGCCATGACCGACGGTGCTGCCCGCCTGCTACAGCGGCACCTGACGGCACCAACAGACCAGCTGAATCCTGTCGAGCGCCGCGTCTTCCAAGCCGCCTTCGATCGCCTCACGTCGCACAACCCTGCGCGCGCCTGGACCAGCGGCCAGTGGATGACGGAGCGGCCTGGCGGTTCGGATGTGTCGCAGACTGAGACAGTGGCGACGTATGTGGGCACGACAGCTGGTGGTGATGACGATGTGGATGCCGACGGCGAGCCGTTGGGGCCTTGGGCTATCGACGGCTTCAAATGGTTCTCGTCAGCAACCGACGCCGGCATGGCCATCTTACTGGCTCGCACCCACCCATCCAAGGGCCTATCAGCCTTTTATGCGCCCATGCGGCGCCGGCGCAGGGTGTCCTCGGCGAGAAGGGCCATGGCCGTAATAATTGACCCCAACAACAGCAACAGCAACAGCAACAGCAACAACAACAACAACAACGAAACAGAGCTCAACGGCGTGCATATCCAACGGCTCAAGGACAAGTTTGGCACCCGGCCAGTGCCGACAGCCGAGCTAGAACTGCGTGGCATGCGCGCCTGGCTGGTCGGCCGCGAGGGAGATGGCATTCGCGAGATCGCAACCGTGCTGGCCATCACGCGCGTCCACTGCTCGATCGCGTGTCTAGGGCAGGCTGGCCGTGCTCTGGGTGTCGCCAAGGCTTACGCTCTTGTGCGTCATGTCAGCGGTGGCCCCGGCGGCGGTTCACGTATGCCGCTGTACAAAAGCCCGCTGCACATGCGGACGCTGGCCGATCTCACAGTCGAATACCACGGCATGATGCTGCTGACGTTGTATACGGCATACATTATGGGGCTGGAAGAGAGGTCTGAATACGCCCGGAAACCTCGTCAGCATTCCACCCTTCCCCTGCTCAACCCCCCTCCTCGGCTCGTCGCCCCCTTGCTGCGCGCTCTCAGCTCTCTGCACAAGGCATACTGTTGCAAGCAGGCCATTCCGCTTCTGCACGGCGCCTGCATGGAGGCCCTAGGTGGTGTTGGCTACCTTCTCAACCACGAGACCGAACCGCTCAATATGGCCCGCCTCTTCCGTGACGGTTGCGTTAACGCCATCTGGGAGGGCACTACCGACGTGCTGAGCACCGATCTGCTGCGCACCCTGACCCATAAGAACGCCGGGCGTGCCAGCTTGGATGCGCTGGAGTGGCTGGTGGTGTCCACTGTGTCAGCCGACACCGGCGCTATCCTTCAGCGCTGGACTGATTTGCGCGCCCGTATCGAGGCTGCCAGCAAAAACCAGAATAGTCGAGAAGGCCTTCTGGCTGATGCACGCACTGTCCTCTTTGCCGCTGCCGACATCCTCATCGCCGGACTGCTGCAAGTCGATGCCCGTAGCGATAGTGCACCAGAAGCTGTAACCATGTCTCGCCGATTCCTGTCGAGACATGGCTTTGTAGAACAACCTACTAATAATAACGTCCAGGAGGGGCTTGCTGCGGATGTGGCCATCGTCTATGGGCAAACCGGCCCGGAAGCACGCCTGTCTGCCTTGGCCAAACTGTAAATATAATCGTTGGCACTGATATTTGACGGCTTAAGTACAGGGAAGCCGGACGAGTGAATGAAAATTTTGGAGCTGACTTAGGCCAGACGTGCGTGAAAAGCTAACGGCCCAACAGCAGGATGTCTTGCGCAATGTATCTTAACTCCCAAAGAAAACAATTGATTACTGCCTCCATATCTGGGGCATTGTTGCAGCTTTCGTCGTGTGCTTCCTATGGCGGCTGGTTTCTTGGTCTGAAGAATCCTCATCGATGGGGTCGTCGGTGTAGTCGGGGATGCTCCGGATGTCCAGTCGTTTTACGGCCAAAGATTTGCTGTCAGGTGCTCTTGAGACTAAGGTCCTTTGTCCTCTTCTAACTCCACTGCCGCTGTCCACAGGAACGTTTGGGTCTTGGTCTGCCGTATCGTTCTCATCGCCACGCAACACCAATGACTGAGGTGTCTCGAGCACAGCTCTGTCCGAAAAATGTGCTTGCGGACTCATTTCCAAGAAAGTGTGAGGTGGACTTGCGCACAGTTTTCCGCCTCTGCCCCGGTAAACACTGCTGTCATTCTTTATTCTGACTGCATCCCAGCGCGTGCCCTGTCCAACAGGCGTTGACGGGATCGGGTACACCGTGGAGGGCAGGTCAACGATTTGTCCATCAGTACCAAGGAGCTGGTTCTCCTTCTCCGGTATATCACACGACCGCCTATGTCGTTGACTTGTAGATAGATGATGGCTTACTGTTGGTGAGGTGGCTCGTGCCGATGGAGACATCTGTGGTAGGTTCTGAACATTGAGAAACTGTGAAGTCCTGGCTGGTGGAGGGTTGCACATGAGCTCGCCTCCTCGATGCCTGCTGTTTCTTCCGCGGATATGCCCGGGTGATAGGGTGTCACGGGTATGCGTATTAGGCTCGTGTGTTAGGGCCCATGTTTGGCTGTTTGTTGGTTCTTGTCCGTGGCTTGAAGACTTGCCACTGAGGCCTACTCGGCCAAATATTATGTTTCTCGTCTGCAAACTCTCCGGCGGCTCCCGTCGGATGCCTTCTCCACTGCGTGTTGCTGAGCCCGCCGGGGGTTCTGTTGATACATGAGAATGTCTCACCCCTGGTTCTTCTGATTGAAGGAAGTCGAGCGAAGGACTGCGGACCGCTTTCCTTGCTGGCTTCCCCCACCCCCACGCCGGACCATCACCATCGAGAGGTGCAAATTGTATGTCAAGGGGCTTCCTCAGCCTTGCACCTGTCCAGTCATCCGTGTTCAAAAGCTTCGTCTTCTTGAGCCTCCGCTCATCATGTTCCCTCGATGGCAGAGCAGCACCGCGGACTCTCTTCGGTGCTTCTCCTCTACTGCTCAATGGCGTACTTGCTGCTTCTGCTGTGTGGTACGGAAACGAAGACGGCGTGGTTGATCCTCTGTAAACCTCGGCGTTTGAGGACTCACGGTGTGACTGGGCGCGAAAATTCAGAGGACCCGCGATTGTCTGCTGTGCCGCTGATCTACACAGATTGTCGAAAGAATTGTGCTGAGATGACGAAAACTCACCAGAGGTCTGATTTTGGCCCCCAGTCTCTCTTTTACTACAAATTTGCGTTCCCTTTTCCGACTGAGAATGCGCCACCTGAAGGCTATTGCCCTGCCGACGCTGCCATGGACGTGGTGATGCTCCGAGCCAACTCATGATAGCGGGCGAGGGATACTGAGAATCTGGAGGACGTAAATCTTGACAAGCCTTGTAAAAAGGTAAAAGGGGGGGTTTAAAGAAAATGTGAAGCAATTGTCCAAAATTTCGTGGAGGCGGAAGCTGCTATCCTGTGTAAACGCTTCCCAATCGGGAAGTATTGGGTGCTAATAATATGCCAATGACGCCTTCGCTAAAAACTGTTGCGGAGAACAGCTATCGGCCCCGCCTTCCCGCACTAGGTGCACCACCACTCTCTGTCCCCCACTCCTGCCTTTACAAACCAGCTCTAATGACTCTCCTTTCTAAATCTTTGTCATCCAGAACTTCCCCGAAGTCTTTTCAGAGATAAAGCCATGCGGCCTCGAGCCTTACCGACCTTCAACTTGCTGTCTCGCCGTGCCAATTTTGTCATCACATCTCCGGCCACTGTTGCTGCTGTCCGCACCTTCTCTGCCACTCCATCAGCCGCCCGGACGGCCATCGGACACTGCCTCCGAAACAGCCCTCACCCGCTTCACATATCTGCCTTGCCCGGCTTTTCGCCAGCACGCAATATCATAGCAACAGCAACAACAAGAACGGGAACAAGAGCAGGAACAAGAATGGTTTCGTCAGCTCCCACCCCGCTGCTGAAGAAGCCTGTCAAGCTGGCCTGTGTCCAGCTGGCCAGCGGCGCAGACAAGGCGGCCAACCTGGCGCACGCTCGCGACAAGGTTCTGGAGGCGGCGCGCGGCGGCGCAGGGATTGTGGTGCTGCCCGAATGCTTCAACTCACCGTACGGCTGCGACTTTTTCCCGTCGTACGCAGAGCCGCTGCAGCCGTCGCCGCCGTCGGCCGAGGAGAGCCCGAGCTACCATGCGCTCGCGGCCATGGCCAAAGAGGCGGGCGTGTACCTAGTGGGCGGGTCGATCCCAGAGGTGGAGGAGACTGCTGTCGACGGCGCAGATAACAACAACAACAACAACAACAATAAGAAGAAGACGTACTACAACACGTCTCTGACGTTCTCGCCAGCGGGCGCGCTGCTGGCGACGCACCGCAAGGTACACCTGTTCGACATTGACATCCCGGGCCGCATCCGCTTCCGCGAGTCGGACGTCTTGTCGCCCGGCAACAAGGTGACCATCGTCGAGCTGCCGGAATACGGTAAGATCGCCGTAGCCATCTGCTATGATATCCGTTTTCCCGAGCTGGCCACAGTGGCCGCCCGCAAGGGCTGCTTTGCCCTCGTTTACCCCGGCGCCTTCAACACGACCACCGGCCCGCTACATTGGCAGCTGTTGGGCCGCTCGCGCGCCATCGACAACCAGCTCTACGTGGCCCTGTGCAGCCCCGCCCGCGACGTCACCGCGAGCTACCACGCCTACGGCCACAGCCTAGTCACCGACCCCATGGGGACGGTGCTGGTCGAGGCCGATGAGGCCGAGACCATTGTCGCAGCCGAGCTCGATGCAGACCGGATCGAGGAGGCCCGTACCGGCATTCCCCTGCGCGACCAGCGGCGCTTTGACGTCTACCCGGACGTCAGTGCCGGCGACGTTCGCTTTGAAGAGTAGAATATGGTAGGGCGTGGGAGGGTGTGGGAGGGTGTGAAAAGGCATGAGATAAGGGGGGAAATCACAGCTGCGCGGCTTTCCGGAAGCCGGCACCTCTTAGTCTTCACATATTATAGGCCACCATAGCACGCACAATCACTTGCACACAAATCTTGCCCGAGCAAGAGAGACACACAGCCGGGGGGGTTATAGAGCCTGTATAAAGCCTCGAATTTATCCGTCCAGCCAGCTTTTTGTCTATAGACCTGAAATACCAAAGGAGAAGCACGACTCCTGAGCCATAATCTCGTATTATATTTGATTTTGATTTTGATTTTGCTTCTTCCCTCGATAATTTACTGCAGAGCCTGCGCGGCAAAGGTCGGCAGGATGAAGCTGGCCTTGTGGATGTCGGCATTGTAGTACCGGCACAGCTTGGCCTCCTCCTCGGGCGTCCAGGACCGCAGGGGCACCTTGAGGTTGGCGTTGGGATCCTTGCTGCAAACCATGAAGCCGATCTGGCCCGACGGATAGGTGGGGATGCTCGTGTAGGCATACTCAGCGACGGCGAAGACCTCCTTGCAGTCCTGCTTGAGCTTGGTGATGAGCGGCAGGTGGAGCCATTGGTTCTCGGCTGCAGATTCACACTGTTAGCAGGCAACGCTGACCTTTTTTTGAAACGGATGGCAAAGCCCTTGCCAAGGGCCGAAGAAGACTAATATTGTACAGCTATACGGCCATACAGTTATACAACTGTACAACTATACAGCTGTACAGAACCCCCTCTCCGCCAGTCCAGCCCCGAGCCAGCTCGGCACACAAGGCGGGCAGATTGGGGAGGGAGGGTAAAGACAAAAAACAAAAACCTGGGCAAGGGAACATACAACCTTGGGTAGTAATGACACCGCCCTCGCGCAGAGCGCTGTGCAGCAGCTGGAAGTAGGGCTTCTGGAAGAGGCTCTCGGCCGGGCCGTCGGGGTCAGACGAGTCGGTGATGATGACGTCAAAGGCGTTCTTGTAGTCGTCGAGGAACTTGAAGCCGTCGCCGATGTGGACCTTGACCTTGGGGTGGTCGAAGCCCACGGACATGCCAGGCAGATACTGCTTGGACACGCGGATGACGGCCTCGTCAATGTCGCACAGGGTGGCCTCCTCGAGGCACTCGTGCTTGACCACCTCACGCAGGACGCCGCCGTCGCCACCGCCGATGACGAGCACCCGCTTCGGGTTGGGGTGCGAGTTCATAGCCAGGTGCGTGATCATCTCCTGGTAGGAGAACTCGTCGCGCTCCGTGCACTGGATCACGTTGTCGAGCACGAGCACCTTGCCGTAGTCGGTGGACTCGAACAGCAGCACATCCTGGTACTTGCTCTTCTCGTGGTGGAGGACCTTCTTGACCCGCAGAGTCATGGCCTGGCCTGGAAACCGGGGGAGGTTAGATAGGGGCACTGGTCGGAGAAGAGAAAATAATTGTACGTACCAGGCCACATCTCGGAGATCTCGCGGAACCAGCCATCTGTGCGAGCAACGGTGTTAATTCTTAATCTTCTTCAATCTTCAATGACAAGCAGAGTTGATCGGAGGGGCTGTTGCGTCGATAAGGCGATAACCGATTAGATACGAGCGGGAGGGGCAGGAGGAAAATGAGCGAGAACAGGCAGGATGTCGCAAGAGCGGAAATGCATTTTTCAAGTAAAGACAACAGTAAACAGAAGAGATATTTTGCATCTGAGAGGATGATATGGCACGGGGCTCTTGACAAAGGACAAAAAAAACGAGAAGCAAACATGAAAACAGCCCCAATTGAATTGAAAAGAATCTGAGAAGGATGCAAAAAAAAGGGTTGCGGGGAAGGACGAGGCGCCACAAGAGCAGCCGTTGACTCGTGCTCGAAACAAAGGAAAACGAGAGAAAAGAAAAAGCTTAAGCATCGAAGGAGAAAAGAGGATATTTGAGCCGGAGAGTGTGCAAGCTGCGTGGTTGTTGCCCTGTTGACTCGGTCAGGACGAAAGAGCAAATCTTACCCTGGATGGTAGCGTGTGTGATTTCTTCGGACATCTTTGCGGCTAGATTGACGCGAGAGAGGCTGGAAGCAGTGTGTCGAGGATGTTGTGACGACGATGACGACGAGGTTAAAATATTCCGGGGACGACACTGTAGGGCAGGAATGGGAAGAGGGAAAAGTCTTCGCGGACCTTGTTTTAATAGGCGAGGCGACAAACGAGTTATGACCATTTATGTGGGGATCTGGAGCTGGGCGAACGAGAGGGTGAGTAGAAAAAAAAAATTAGTAGGACAAAGAAATTTTTTTAATTAAGCAGGTGTTTTGGGGGTCGCCCCAGCAAGCAGCCATCCGGGGGCGGACGTTCTCCCAGTGCTACATAGTATATGACCCGGAATTGTATACCAAAAAGGGAAGGTACATACGATATTAGGTAGGGAAAGTGTAGTCTGGCTGTATTGTCTGATGTCTTATATCTTTTAAAGTCTTGTTCGTACAACGTCATTGTAGATACAGGGCGATTCTCTTGTCCTCTTGGCCTTCAAAATACGTCCTCCTTCAGATTCGCGCCAGCCTGGATGGACAAAACAAACGAAATGACATGGGAAAAAAGAAACACGTTGGATTGGATGAGGGTATAAAAGTGTGCTGCTTCTGTCCTTGGATGGATGGTTGGGAGATTGATTCAGGCCGGACTGAAAGGGCCAGACTGAAGGCCAGGCCGGCCCGAGAGTGCTGTGTACATTCTTTGACAAAAGAAAATAGATATCAAACGAAATAGCAAGCAACAAAAGAAACCCCTCCCCCCCAAAAAGGCCGGTCGGTGCTTGGTTGGGATGGAGGTGTAGGGATCGAAAGAAAGGCAAGAAAGGCAAGAAAGGCAAGAAAGGAGAGAAACGTCACAAAAAAGAGCAAAAGGGCAAAACAGGTCATGACTTCATCAACCGTCAGCTTTCCTCGAGACGATGCTCTCGGCCGTTCTGCCTTTCAGGGTCTTCCTCCTCTTTCCCAGCTCTCTCACAAGATGGCTGGACTCGCTGCCCGGCTGTTGGCCAGTGACGGGACGTTTGACACCATCGAGAAGCTCTGGTCGATGCGTGCAATCCAGTCCAGCTTGTCCCGCTCGCTCCGGGCTGCAAAGAGCCAGGTGTTGTCCGTCCCATAGATGGCAAACACGCCTGCTTGCAGCCGGTCGCTGAGTCGCTGGAGTCCGGGACGGTTCCGGTGGCCGGGGCCGTGACCATTATGACCATGGTGGCCTTGGTTGCCATGATTGCCATGATTGCCGTGGCTGCCGTGGCTGCCACTTCCTGTCCATAACGAGGATATTGCGCCTAGGCTGGAAGATTTGCGGCGGTGACGATCCCGAGAGGGCCACGGAGAGGATGGAGAGGATGGAGAGGATGGAGAGGAAAGCTGGGAGTCGTGCCGGCTTTCGTTCCCGTTTGCTTCCGAGCCTCTGGTATCGGCACCGTTAGAGCCGTTGACACCGTTGCCGTTGGTGTGTCCGTAGCGGCTCTGTTGGTTCTGATAGCTGTCTTGGTTGTCGTCGTAATCGTCGTGGAGGTCGTGAATGTCGAAGCCGTTGTTCCGGTAGTCGGGGTGTTGGCTCTCTAGCAGGCCTAGAATGCCCGGATTGCTGTCGACGCGGGAGTTCCGCAGGCTGACGATGGCCACCTCGTCGCCGTCGGTGACGTTGTGGATGTGCAGATACGGCCGTCGGAGCTCGACAAACCGCTTGATCCACCGCGTGGCATCGTTGCTCGGAACGAGCAGGTATCCGCCCTTCATCACCTTGCGGTTCTTGGGCACCCTTATGACTGTTGTGATCAGGCTCGGCGGCTCCGTAAAGTCCGTCGTCACTCCGTTGGCTGGCGGGTCTGTGTTTTCCGGACTTAGGATCTGTGCCAACGGGTCGGGGTATCTGGTCCAGAGCTTCAGGCATTTCTTGAGGATCCGCGTCTCTTCGTCCGAGTATTCAGATGGCGGTGGTGGTGATGGTGGTGGTGCTTCTGCTGGAGTTTCGGGCTCTGCCGGAGTTTCGGGCTTTGCCTTCTGGGGCTCTGACGTCTGGGGCTCTGCCATCTCAAGCGTTGCCGTCTCAGGCTTTGTTATCCCGGACTCTGTTGTCCCTGGCTCTATTGTCTCGGACCCTGTCGTCTCCTCCGCTTCTGCCGTCGATGCTGGGCCAGATTCAGCTTCGGCTTCAGCTTCAGCTTCGACTTCGGCCTCGCTTGTCACTGCTGTCACCATCGTCGTCGGCGATGGTGTGGGCAGCACCTGCGATGCTTCGGGTGAATCTCGCAGCAGTTCGTCGATGGAATCCAGGTCGTCATCTCGTTTCCACGCCAGCTCAACCCCCCCGTCTGCCCCGCCGTTCCGGCTCGGCTCCCCATCTGCCGTCTCTGGCTCTGGCTCCATCTCCGGCTCCGGCTGCGGTCTCGGCTTCGGCAGACCGATCCGCTTCAATGTGTTCGCAGCGGCGCCGATCTCAGCCACCCGCCGCCGCCGCTTCCGCCCCACAATGTAGTCACTAATCAGAGACACGCCCCGCGGCGTCCACGACGCCAGGCTCTCCTCGCCCTTGACGTAGTCGTGCTGGCTGCTCATGCGCCACAGGTCGCCCACCCGCTTGATGGGCGCCGGCCGCGTCGTGATGGTGTACATGGCAGTCGACGAGCGCACAAACCGCACAGACTGCCACAGCGCCGACAGCATCGACGGCTGGCGCACAAACGACCGCGACAGGATCTGGCAGCACACCGTCGCCCAGAACTTCATCGGCTCGGCCAGCCGCTCCGAGCTGATCTCCCACCAGACCGTCATCTGCACGCGGTACTTATCCGCCGTCACCCGGTCCAGCAGCGACGAGTTGTGCAGGCTGGAGTCCCACTGCCCCGTCATCGCGATGCTCCTCGTCCCGTTGGCGTTGTTGCGGAACGACGGCGCAGACGTCAGCTTCAGCGCCACGTCGGGCGTCGGGGCTGCTGCCACCACTGCCGACTCCAGCACCCGCCCGGCCGGATCGAGCATCTGGATCTTGCCCACCCGCAGCGACGTCACCCCGTCCCACGGCAGTGCGTCACCCGAGCTGTGCGACAGCGTGATCGTGATGCGTCTCTGGATGCCCTGGTGCAGCTGGAAGGTCCCGCTGTCGAGCTCGTTTGTCTGCGCCACCTCGACCGGCACATATGCGCCTTCTTCGTTCATCTCCAGCACCTGCAGCCGCGCCAGCATGTCGTGCCGCTCCTCCGTGAAGAACTGTGACTCCGCGATGCGTGCTGCCTTGGGCACCCGCCCGCGCGTCACCGGCACCGCATCCCGCATGTCGTCCCAGCTGAGGAGCTTGTCCAGGTGCATCGCCGATACCCTGGCGAACACCGCCACGCGCAGCGTCACGTCCTGCGGCCCAAACAGCGGCATGCTCATGCTGTGCACGCTCTCAAAGCGCACCGGGCTCTCGTCAAAATCCCGGATCATCTGCGTCGTCGTGATACCGTCCTCCTCCGAGACGCCTGGGATGAAGAGCTGTGCATGCACTTCCGTTCCCTCGCGCTCGGGGAAGCCGACCAGGTCGTGCATCACCACGTTGAACTTGAGACAACTCGACGGCGCCCGCGCGCTGGACGGCTCCAGCGCAAGCCTGATGATGCCGATAGCCTGGTTTGTGTACGGAGACACCACGTCGAGCGCAAAGTCCTGCACCCGCGACTCGTACACCGCCTTGAGCGGTACGTCTGCATCCCCAATCAGCGTGTACTCCGGCATGGCCTCCTCCATGAACGGATCGTCCCCGTGCAGATGTTGGCTGTGCTCCGGCTGGTCGTCGAGGCACTGGTACAGCTGCCGCATCTGTCGCGCCCGGTCGTGCAGCTTCTCCAGACTCCAGAGGCGCACCACGCTGTGCTTATAGTCGATCAATCGCACGCCCACGCACGGCTTCGGTGCCTCCTCCAGAGCCACATCGTCCCCCTCGCTGGTCAACCCGTTGAGGACCATGTCGTACGACGAGCAGAGGCAGTGGCCAATGTCCACTGTGGTAAACTGGAACACCACATCCCCGCTCAGCTCGTGGCTTAAGATCTGAGCTTCCTTCAGCGTCGCTGCGTGCTGCAGCACCCGCTCGGCCATCTGCACGTAGTGGCGGCTTCTCCAGCGTTTCACCACCTTCCTAGCTCGCTCCATCTCGTCTTCCGATAGCTTTGGCTTGGCCTTGGGCCGCTTGAGCGGGTCGAGCCTCTCAATCTTCTCCTCAAACTCCTGTCTCTGCACGTCGAGCTGCTTCTGCATCTCGGCCTTGATGGACCGCAGCGTCTCCTCCATTCGCCTCTTTTCTATCTTGATCTCCTCCACCTCCACGTTTGCCGCCTCGGCGCTCTTCAGCTGGTCCCGGTACTCCTCCTTCTGTTTTTCCAGCTGCATCTGCATCTCTTCGCGCACCTCGCGGAGCTTGTCCTCCACCTCGCCTTGCTTTGGCGTTGACGGCATTGTGAGCGCCGTATCAAGCGAGAAATTGTCGAGCGTGCCCGTAGACAGATACTTCTCTCGGATCGGATATGATGCCATCGACTCCGCGTCCTCGTCTCCTTCGCGGCCGCTGGTTACGCGCTCTGCACGGGCGCGTTGGACCTCTTCGAAAAGCGTGTTAAGCTCTTCATCAGTCAAGCTCGCAACATTGCGGTCGGTGCCTAGGATGGCGCCCGCGGCTTCTCGCCGCGCGAGCGACCAGTCAGAGTCGCGGCCAAACCGCGAGAACGGCGACGGCGACGGCGACTCTGGCCGGCTATCGCCAGCACCGAAGCCGAATTCGGACCCGGCTTTGCTAATCGACCGTTCGTGCCCAGCACCGCTCGGCCGAGGACTCGGGGAGGGGGAGGTGCGGTCAAGGCTCTGAAGGGTGCTCGCCGTCACCGACTGGCGCAGGAGGCTCTGCTCTGCCCGCTCGGCACGGGCTTCCATGGGATGGTTGAAGCGAAAGATGTGAAAATCACCCAGGATGACTCGATAGCCAGAATGCAGCTGCTTCGGCTCCGTGATCCGCTTTCCGTTCACCATCACAGGCGCATCTGGCATGGGCACTATGGTCACTGTGCCGTCTGCTGCATTTTCAAACGTGCAGTGCTCGTGGAGGATACGCGATCCGTTCAGCCGTATGTTGGCCTGATGTTCCGCGTTCGACTCTACGTTGCCGACAGTGGTCGTGCCGGGCTTCAAGTTGTAGACCAGGCACTCGTCCAGGAGGGGGTCGTCTGACAGGTTGACCAGATGAGGCATCTTCTTGGGTGTGCTGAGACCGATGAAGCCCTTCTCGATGCTGATGCCTAGCTCCTCCAGCGCCGCCTCGCGCTCCTTGTGGATCTCCTCCGTCTTCGCCAGCTTCTGTTCCCAGGTCTGATTGAGATCCGTCAACAGCTTTTCGCTCTGGTCGAGCTGCTCGGCAATCTCTGCCTTGGACACCCGCTTGACCGAGCCGTCCGACTGGGTGATGCTGACAATCTGCTTCTCCAGAGGCGTGCCCTCTGCATACACCTCGTCGGCCGGCACGCCTGCAACGCCGCCGCCGGCGGCACCGGCGGATCCGCCCCCTAACTTGCTCCTCAGCACCGCAAGCTCCTCTTTGAGCTCGCGGATCATCCGCGCGTTCGCATCTTCGTTGACCACAGCATGGTTCTTGATGCGCTTGGCCGAGTCGGCGTAGCGCAGTGTGCTCAGAGTCTCGTCGTAGTTGATGTCTGCTGGACTAATGGCAGCAATCATGGCCGTCATGCTGTTGCCGCCAAGTGAGTCTTTGAGAAGCCATGTCAGGACGCTGTCGCGGTAGGGCACCTGGCTAGCAGCACCCTTCTTCTTCTTGCCCGTCGAGAGGTCCGCAAGCGCGGCGATGACGCGGCCCAGCGTGGAGAGCGATCGGTTGATTTCAGCACCCTCTTTCAGGCGGGCTCCCGTTGCGCCTGTGGACGTTGCTCGTTCGGAACCGGCAAGATCTACGAGGCTGATCTTGGCGACCTTTTCCATTCCCATCTTGGTCTCGACATCAAACTTTTTCTGCGTCAGCATCAGTGTGAACACAGCATGGCTGCGACTCGACGTTTCGTTCATGTTGGTCGCCGCGACTGTGCGGGCCTTGTTGCCCTCGTCCATCAGGTGCTCGATTTCTTGGAAGCTGCTGACGACCAGCTTTGCTAGATCCTCGACGTAAGGACCGGTTGACGGATGTTCTCGGACTTTGAGATTGCCCTTTGTCGATGGGTTCAGCAGATCACGCACGCGCTCGTTGTAGATCTCAAGGTATGAGACCTCGACAGTGCACTTCAGTGTCGTGTCCTGCTGCATCTGACCGATTCGCGTAAACATTTCTTGGCAAATGCTCGGGATGATGCCGTATTCCTTGCCATAGCCCATCATTGAGTATGACTTGCCGGAACCGGTCTGGCCATAGGCAAAGATGCAGTTGTTGTATCCTTGAAAGGCATTGTCTAGGAGTGGCCTGCCCAAGTCCTCGTGCAAGTTGTCCTGGCCAGCATAGTTGGAGTCGCTCTTGTTGAAACTCCAATACGATCTGTCAAAAGCAAACACCTTCTGCGACGTGTCCTTGTTTCCCTTTCCAGCGTGACCATCCGGTGGCGGTGTGAGGATGGTCTGGTTGCCGCGCATCTCGACAATGCACGCGGCATTACGGTCCATCTCTGCGGAGCGCAGGCACGGTCAGCGACAAAACCTAGCACATTCCACATCTCGCAGCCCACCTTCCCGCTGTCCCCATCGTATGCTTACCTCGTCCATTGAAAGGACGGACTCGGACCACCACCTTGATGTTCCCGCCACTGCCGGGAGCAGATGCGCCTGGAGCCATGTTGGAGAGGGACAGCAAAAGTAGAGACTTCGCTCAAGGGAGCGAAGCCTCTAGCTGCTGAGCTTCCTGATTGACAGTAAAGAGATGTCGCAAGTAGAGGTCGTCGCCGGAGTGGTGAGGGGAATTGGCTGTAGCAATATGAGGCAGCCTAGTCGTAGCTCCGAGGCCGACAAAAAAGCACAAATCGGCTTCGGAAACGTATTGGCAGGAAGAAGCTGCTGCGTCACAGAAATCTGCGGCCAAAGCTAAAGAGGTCCTAAGGTTAAAGTTCAGACTCGGCGAACAGATAGAACGGTAGAGCATTCGGTTGTCGGTTTAAGAACATGTCTCTCCGGTATATATTGTCTTGCTGCTAGTTGAGGCTAAAGAGGATGATCTAAGAAAGCTCGTCGCCTGTACAGATAGTCTTGCGGCGATCGTAGTAGTCGTAGCGTCCGTTGAAACTAGCTAGCTGGCGTCCGCTGTTGTATGAACGAAGCCTGGGGCCGCCTCCGCAAAAAATGGCAATCGTTATAAGAGAATGTTGACACCGCGATTGATTCGATTGGTTCTTTTGTGCCTGAGCTCCTGAGATGGCCAAAAGACGTAGAGACATAAAATACTGCAGCAGTGTGTCAGGCCGGCGCCGGCGCAGGTCCACAGATTGAGGAGCAACACGTGGAAGCAGTGCGAAACCAAAAAAAGGACAATAAAGGACGTTTGAGGTCGTAGGAGGTCGTCGGCGGTCGTGGCGGTCGTCAGCGAATTCAACGTGTCGCGATGCGGCGTAACGGGTCTGGCGTCAAAAGGGGAGGAGCTTTCAGAGCAGTACTGCTGTCGCGGTAGTGTTCAAGTCGTGGCCGCTGGAAAGAAGGAGCGAAGGACGCACTTGAGGGGAAGGCAATCAGGATTTCAATGTATATGTCCGTAAATTGACAGTCTCCGTAGTTCCCGCATCAACAAATTTGGCCCACGCGGCGCGCGCCTGCCACAATATTTCAGTGTTCCTATTAAGTGGAGAGGGGCTTCCCCTGTCCGAGCTTTTGTGCCTTCCCAATTGGCCAGTGGACGGACTTCGTCATAGTGGGAAATTACTCATTATGGGAACAGGCATCGCCGTAACATGCGGTAGCTTCACGTGCAACTAGTGGGGACGAACAGGAGTAGTAAGCCAGAACACTGCGCTACAAATCCGTCAGGACACTGTCTGCAGGTTAAGATACGAGTACTCACGCTCTGCTGCGCAACGTTACGAGGCTGCCAAATTCCGCGCTTGCATTCTAAGCCGACCGGAATGGCGTTGTTTCTGGTTGTTTCAGATACTATTGTTAATTCTATAAAGTGCGAGCTATGCTGTATATGCTGTACGACGGTTGTTGGCTCAGACACTTGATGCTTTTCAAAAACTCCGATGGGCTGGGTTGACTGGATTCCGCAGTGCTGTCATCGCGGACGACTGTGCCGAGGTTGTAGTCGTGCCGCTTCATGCCTGCTTGTCCTCCTTGCCTTCCTTGCTCAAACCCAAATCCTTTTCGGTCATGGCGCGACAGATTGGGTGGTAAAAGTCACGATTCTTCTCGAAGGTGCGCATGGCCAGATCGTGGTCAACTTCGTTCAAGGCGCGGTACAACGGGCGGACAAACTTCATGCGGCCAACGGTGCCCACCAGATCAGCAGCAAACTGGTATATGCCGGTATCCTTTGCACGCAGGGCCACCAGGTAGTACGCCGACTTGAGCTCCACGTTCTGAGAGTCAATAAGACCATAAGCTGTTCCCAGCTTCTGCGACTGCTCGACCGTTATGGGTTGGTCGAGGCTCTGCAGCTCGCCCAGCAGGACGAGCTTTTGGTTTGCCACCCAACCATCCACATCTGCCGCAATAGGGATGTAATCCTGGGGTGGTCAGCGTATTGAAGACAAAAGATACCCTGACGGCATGGAATCACCGGTCCCCCTTTTCTGGTCCCTCTTGCTCCTTCTTCTTTCCTTCTCTTCTTACCTCGCTCTTCCATTTGTCTACCACATGGTAGCAGACATCAATCAGCGATGTGTCGAACTCTGGCTTGGGTGGCATGCCCGTTGTGTAAAAGCGGCTCTCCCAGTCGATAGAGGCAATCTCGTCCTTCAGATGAGCATATTCCGAGCGGCCGAAAAACTCAAGGAATGTGTCACGGAACTCGAACGAGTCTAGCGACTTGCGGCTCCATTTGGTGAAGTAATGCGGGATAAACTTGTCAAAGTTCTCCCGGCCGACAAGTCTCTCGAGATAGTACACCATATGGAAGCCCTTCTCATAGGCCACAGTGCTGAAGGCGTCATCTGGATCGATGCCCTCGTGGTTGATGCAGAGCTTGGTGAAGTTGTGAGTCGGGCCGAAACTGTTTACCGTTTCCTCTTTGCAAGTCAACATAAACTCTGTCGCCCTCTCTCTCTCTCTCTCTCTCTCTCTCTCTCTCTCTCTCTCTCT
>JRUC01000424.1:0-20867 GCA_000806385.1 Leptographium procerum
GTCATGGACCTGCCGCTGCCACTGCCAACACCGTCATCGCCACCGCCGCTGCCGCCATTCCCGCCCGGCACAACGCGCTGGTCTAGCTGCGTCCGCTGTCGTCGTACCTCGGCCCGTCGTCGGCGTTCCGGCAGCGTCAGCCCGGCCTCTTCGTCATTATCATCATCGCCATTTCCATCGAACCCGTCATCCCACGCATCGTCCCACGCGCTGCCAACGGCATCACCATTTCCACTTCCATCACCTTTGATTCCGCTATTGCTTCCGCTTCTGCCGTCGACCTCTGGCACGACCTCCGGCACAGTTGTGATGCCGCCTCCCGGAAGAGATGCTCCCCGAGGACGGACTCCCCGGGCTCCATCGACATAGCTTCCTGCTCCACTGGCCACGCTGCTCCTACGCCTCCTGTGGCCCGGCGGCACGATGGAGCTCATCTCAATGTCCAGAGTCGGCCGGACGGGCGCGTCTGGCGAGGAGGTCAGGGAGGCATTCGTGGCAGCAGGCAGCCCAGCCGCAGCCAAACGCGAGGGCGGCACGCGTTTCGGCGACGGCATGCTGTTCTGGATCAGGCCGTCGGGGCTATGGACGAGGGTGTTTGTTTGCTGCTTCTCATCGTCCCGTGGTCGCGGGCGAGATCAGGCGTTTTGCTAGCTGCTGTTGACGATTCTGCCACCTTGTGTTGTGAAGTAGAGGTGCTGTAGCATCTTAGTAGAGTCCTGCATCTCAGGACCGAGTTTCAGCGAATGGCCTGTGGCCAAGCTGGCTAGTGCCCCACCCTTTCGGACATTGTCAGTAAGTACGTATTGGCCAGCCAGTCGGGCCGTTGGAGCATAATGCAAGCCTGGAGAAATAGGCTTTCTTAGTGGATAACAAGCCCAGTGGGGCTCTCACGCGCTGAAACGGGCAGCGAAAGTGTGTAGTAAAATAAGGTGGAAAAATGCGCAGAAGAGGCGCAAGAGTAGTTCAAGACGTCAAGATGTGTTATGAGCAAGATCCATTTTTGAGAACCCCTAGCCCTTTTGAAGTGTTTATATCAAAGCTGCCAATTTTTTCCATGGCGAAATTTCCATGGTTCGCCTTGGTAGATCAAAACTATTCCGCCCCATTTCTTGCATTTCTATCTCGGCTGTGTCTTCTGTGTTTCTCTCATAAAGTCTTCGAGTACTCCCTAGGACATGGGGAAGAGTAGGGGCTCTAAACCATCTGCTTATCCTACAGCATTGCTGAGCAAACGCATGCACTCCCGTAAGATGAATCTTGCCACACCAAATCGGTTACAGCCCCCTCGAGCCCAAAATCTTTCCAGACGGGAGCTCGATAAAGCAGCGTGCCACCTGCACCGAAAAGTGCAAGGGACAGTGAGGACAGCTGTCGCTTACCTCTTCACTTTCGCTAACGTCTTCACAAAAGCCATCACGCCTACTTTTTCAAACGCAGCTCGGATGGCAAGAGCAGCATGCGGCAAATAGGTACGGGAAGCGTCTAAGATCCGCCGATCAACTGTCTCTTTAAATTCGGGACCGCAACAGTTCACTGCCAAACGAGGGCAGATACTGTAATATCCCGTCGTCTCTAGTGCATACTCCTTATTTCCTGGTGGAAATAGGTGTAGGGCAGCTAGGAGAAGATAGCGATGACGGCCATCTGGGCCTAAGACGACCTTTGGGTAGCCAGAGCAGTGCACATCTTGTCCGCGGTTACTATGTGGCACGTAAAAGTAGGACTTGAAATGAAATGGTGCCAGCAAATGCCACAGACATTCCTGGTGATATGGTCGTTAGTCTCCTCGCATCCGTGTGTATTTAAGGGCGAGCTGGGTGTGACGGTGCTTCACACGAGTGAACTCAGCCTCGTGAGTGAACGCTATATCCCTTATTTTGCCGTGTATGGAACTATTGTTATCAGATAGCACGACACGGTGTAAGGATGCGCATCTGCCGCAAAACCACCAGTCTCTATAGTCGCGAGCCACAATAGACTGAATGCTGAGTTAACCTGCTCGTCTATAAGAATTAAACTCTACCCCTTCGCACCGCAAGCGCATTTAGATAGGGCATTATGTGTAGTAGTTTAAGGTATGACATTCGCTTTGTGGCCAAGCAGTAGTTGTCAAACTGGAGGTATGTATTTATGCCCGTTCCTGCGTCCTCTGACGTCTAGACTATATAAGTGATATATACAAATCTAGCCATAAGTCAGGGTCAGAAAAACGCTCTGCCGTCTGTCGGGGACAGAAGTTGACAAAAATCAAAGCCGTAGGCAACACGTTCGCTGTCTCTTCGAGTCCATTACTAAAATACTAGTGAATAGGACGACAAGACGCATGCCTTGATGCTCGTTTAGTCGGATGCTCGAGTTGGCTTCACCTCAGAGAGGCTACTGAACCCAGCAACCACGGTAAGGTTTTCGAGCGCTGCTGGGCCCCGACTCACCCCTCCTCCAATCCCCGGCAATATTCTATAGCCGTATACCGGGTTGGTTTGCTACGAGTGTAGTTGGCCTTTACTCGGAGGATGCCGGTGGAAGAACCCTGCGTGACTGCGTCGGGAGACGTGTTCTCCTTTCAACAGCCCGGGACATGTCTTCTAGACTTGCCTCTATAGTTCTTTCTTCCAGGCCGCCTCGGTGTGTGGGAACCAACCGGTTTTCTGGAGAAACTCGGCCAGCTGCACGAGGGCGCCGAGGGTTAGTGCTCCTGCGAGCGCGACTGTCACGTTTGTGAGTGCGTCGTACATTTTGGTTGTTTCATTAAAGCAGAGAACTTGGAGAAACGAAGGAGAGAAAACAAGAGGAAGGAGGATTTCAGAGATACATAAACATTTCGAATTTGGTTACAAAGATTCGAAAGCAGGAGCGGAGGGATTCGAAGTATCTGGGCGAAAAGAAGGCGAAACAACAAGAGAAAGGTGGATTTCAGACATCTAAAAACATTGACGCTGTTCGCTGCGTAGTTCGTAGGTTAACGGAGGAAGGTGCATCCTTCGCCCCTTCTACAGCAATTCTATGTAGCCTCCTTTCTATCATTATATTTTTTTGAATGAAAGAGCGAGTCAGGAAAGTGGAGAAAGCGTAAAGGCACACAGAAAAATAGAAAACCGACGCTGCGCCGTTTACGCCAAAGGGGGCCGACAACAGCCTGATAAATGATGCGAACGAGCCCATCCTCCTTTTTAGCGCCTTGCGCGAAAACGGAGTGCGCGACAGCTTACGAGTATAAAATAACGGCCTTAGATGAATTTAAAAATGGGTTATACAAGACTTAGTTCATATAAGAAGATGTATATGGGCCGTGATTCAGTTGTGCTGGGCCAGGGGAACCCATAACTTCGCATGGAGCCCAGATTCGGGCCCAAAATAGTAATTCAGAGCCACACGTGATCATTCCCGCACCCAAATTGTTCAGTCACGTGTATGCCTGGATTCTTAATAAGTGCAAATCCTATATCGTTTGGGTGGTGTGGGGTAGTTACCGCTAGGCGGTTTTCATGTAGCCTCATAAGAGGCTAGGACGACGACAATTTCGACCTGTCGGATAAGGACTCTTGCCAGCTACACAAGGCGAAACATCCTGTAGCATCTAAGCGAAAGCCTGAAGGAGAAGACAAATATAAAATCTGGATCATACACACGCCAGTATCCGGCCTCACGCTCCTTCGTTTTCGAAGTATTTGTAATAGAGGAAATCGTAAATCGAACCAGGTCAGGAGTGATACAAAGGTTGCTGAGTAACAGCATAAGCACCCATATGCTAGCTTTCTGCAGTGCGATGCGTGTTGAGTCCTGTGATTGCTGCGGCTTTTATACTGCTGACATGCATGTGTCTCATCATCGGGCCGCATATCATACCCACAAGAAAGAGGAATTGCTTCTTGGGACCGCTTGCGTATTTTACTTTTTAAGCTGCCGAGGCTGCCGAAAGGTGCCGCACAAACGAGTGATACGTCACAGCAGCACAGCCAAGTCGTCTTTTGCTTCACATCCAACTAACACTCTTACTTGTAGTCTGCCCGAGCTGCACAGTACAGCTACACGCAGAGACAATGGCAACACAAGATTCAGCGCCGAGCCCCATCAGCGCTATGCGCCAGCGCTTTGGTGGCTACCTGCCGATCGAGAACTACGGCATCATCGGCAACATGCGGACCTGTGCGCTGGTCGGGATGGACGGCAGCATTGACTTTATGTGTTGGTAAGAAAAGAGAGAGAGAGGGAGAGGGAGAGGGAGAGGGAGAGAGAAAAAGAGACAGACAGACACAGACAGACACAGAGACAGAGACACCGAGACACAAACAGCATCTTGCTGACCTGACTAGGCCCGACTTCGACTCGCCATCGGTATTCTGCCGTTTGCTGGACAAGGACAAGGGCGGGCACTTTAGCATCTCGGCGTCGCCCGAGATGGCCTGCACCACCAAGCAGCAGTATCTGCCCTCGTCCAACATCCTGCTGACGCGGTACATCCACGAGGTCGGGGTGGTGGATATGGTGGACTTCTTCCCGCGGCCTAAGGCAGCGGCGGTGGTCACGCGAGGCCTCAACAAGGGGCCGTTCCGCGAGTCCCAGCGGGTGCAGGAGGAGCTGAAACGCTGGCTTGTGCGGCGGGTTGAGTGCATCCGGGGGCGCTTCGAGCTGGGTGAGCTCTTTTTTTTTCCTTTCTTTTCTTCTCCTCTCCCTCTTCTCTCTCTTGTCGCTTTCGCTGACAGGGTGCAGACGTGGAAATCTTCCCGGCGTTTGGCTATGCCAAGGAGCCGCACACGACAACGATCGAGCAGGAGGTGCATCATGTTGACAGCCCCCACAGTAAGACGGTAACGTTTCGCAGCCGCGACGTGCAGCTGCAGCTGGACATTGCCGTGGACCGGGAGGAGGGCGAGGATGGCGCAGACGACATCCGAGGACGCAAGGGCAGCATCAGCGGGGGCCCGGCGGTGGTTTTCCGCAAGCAGCAGCGGCCGGGCATGCCGGGTGAGGGCGTGGTGGCCCGCATTGTCGTGCACGAGGGCGAGAGCGTGTCGTTTGTGCTGCGGGACGACTCCCAAAATCACGTGACGAGCCACATCACGACGTCTGTGCTGGACGGCCAGCAGCACGACACGCAGCAGTTCTGGTACAACTGGATCGCGCGAAGCCGCTACAAGGGCCGCTGGCGTGAGGTTGTCTCGCGCAGCCTGCTGGTGCTCAAGCTGCTGACGTACGAGCCGACGGGGGCGATTGTGGCCGCGCCGACCTTTTCGGTCCCGGAGGACGTCGGCGGCGGCCGCAACTGGGACTACCGCTTCTCCTGGGTGCGCGACTCGAGCTTCACCGTCTACATCCTGCTGCGCCTCGGCTTCAGTGAGGAGGCCGAGGCTTATGTCAGCTTCATCAGCGAGCGCATTCTCAAGTCTCGTAGCCCCGACGGCGGCCTGCCCATCATGTTCACCATCCGCGGCGAGACTGACATCCCCGAGATCGAGCTCTCCCACCTGGCCGGCTACAAGGGCAGCCAGCCCGTCCGCATCGGAAATGGCGCTGCCTTCCACCAGCAGTTTGACATCTACGGCGAGCTGCTCGATGCCATCTACCTCGCCAACAAGTACGGCAAGCCGGCCACCTGGGATCAGTGGGTGTCTATCCGCCAGCTCTTGGGTGTGTAGCCTCTCTTTGACCTGTTCCGTGTTTTCTGTCTGCCTTTCCTTCCACAGCTGACCATCCGCTAACCTCTACTTTTCTTTTCAGACTATGCCCTGACTATCATGAACGGTAGGCTTGCTAATTTTCTGGCTACACTGATACGTTGCACACACTGACTAAGCAGATCCCGACATGTCCATCTGGGAGGTCCGCAACCACAAGCAGCATTTTACCTACTCGCAGATCATGTTGTGGGTGGCCTTTGACCGTGGCCTGCGTCTGGCCGAGAAGCGCAACCTACCGTGTCCCAACCGCGGCAAGTGGCTCGAGGCCCGGGACATGCTCTACGAGAGAATCATGGAGAAGGGTGACTATCTTCCCCCTCTCACTTTTGCTTTCGCTGTTAGTTGAAGTTTCATTGAAGGAGCTCCACTGACATTTACTGCCATCCAAAGGCTACAACACCGAGATGAAGTCCTTTGTGCAGAGCTTCGAGAACGACACCGCCCTCGACTCGTCCATCCTCATCGCTCCCCTGGTCTTCTTCATTTCGCCCTGTGACCCTCGCTTCCTGTCCACCCTCGACCGGATCCTGCTTCCCCCCGAGAAAGGCGGTCTTACGAGCACCGGTCTTGTCTACCGCTACGATACTGAGATCTCTGCTGACGGTATGCACCCCCCCTCCCCTCTCCTCGCAGTGTTCTCGTTCCTTACCCGCCCTCTAACCAAACAAAACAAACAGGGGTCGGCGGCCGCGAGGGAGCCTTTAGCATGTGCACCTTCTGGCTCGTCGAGGCCCTGTGCCGCGCCAGCGTCTACGAGCCACGCTATCTGGCGCGTGCGGTCAACCTGTTTGAGAACATGCTGAGCTTCGGGAACCACCTTGGCATATTCTCCGAGGAGATCTCCCGTAGTGGCGAGCAGCTTGGCAATACGCCCCAGGCCTTTAGCCATCTAGCCCTGATCAGTGCTGCCTTCAACCTTGACCGTGTCATCGAGTCCAAAAAGAGCGACGATAAGCTATGAGGGAGGCTCGGCCGAGGACTAAAAGAGAAACCAAAAAGCCCAAGTGACCATGCGCGATAGAGAGAGAGAGAGCCCATTACAAGGTTCAAATTTGAATACCAAAAACACTTTAAAAGTGCATCATGCACATACCGAACAAACCGATATACATTTTGTTCCCCTCTTTCCCCCCTGATATCAGTATCCTGACAACGCCAAACGCTATGCCCGCACTCAAACCGGAGAGCAAAACAAGCAGCATTTACAAGCCACCGTAGTCTCATTATTGTTGCAGATGTGTCACAATGGTGGCACCGAGAATTCCAGCTCCATATCTTCCATCGACCGGTCACCGACCGAGCTGAGACCCGAACTAGGACTTCTCGCCTGGCCGTCCTCCCTTTCCGTCTCTTCCTCGCCTGGCGCCGGCGTTGCGGGCGGCCTCTGCCGATCTTGTATGCGCTTCTCCTGCCACGACAGTATGCTGGGGAACTCGCCGCCCTCAACCACCACGTCGCCATGTTCGTTACCGCGCCCTAGTATCGTGCCGCTGTACTTGGAGTCTTCGCCCGTCTTGCTGTGCTTCTTTTTGAGGACTGAACGGTTAGCTGGGTTGAGGAGACGGGGAAAGAAAGAAAAAAAAAAGAAGAAAAAAAGAGAGAAAGAACGAATGTAGGGCACCCACCACTTAGATAGTCCGTGTTTTCGTCGTCGCCGTCCAAGGCCACCCGCTTGATCTCTCTGTTCCGCGGCCCGCACACCCAGTCGATAAACTCGTCCGCGCTGCGCGTGTCGTTCCCTGGCCAGTCCGGACCTTCAAATACCGACGGCGGCGTCAGCGCGCCGCAGTCCTCGAGTGCCATGCGCACGTCCACAATCGTCGGTACGACTCCCGTGAGCTCCGTGCTGTTGTGTGACGCGTGCGTCACCGTGGCCTCGCACAGCGCCGTGAGGTACCGCGCTGCCATGTCTGTCAGGCTGTCGATGACCGATGTCCTCGCCGCGTAATAGCCCTGCGCGCGAAGAATCTGCAGCACGCACGGCCGCAGCAGGCTGTGGAATAGTGGCGGTGGTGGTGCCATTGCGAAAGCGAAAAAATAGGGTCGCCTGCCTTCTGCCTCCGTTTTCGTTTGCTTTGCTTTGGGGCCAGAGAAGGGGACAAGTCGAAGGGGTATTGAGAACGATTTGAGACTGAAGGCAGACAAAAAGGCGTAGTTCTGGCGCTTTTCTTCATCCAGATGCTGCTGCCAGTGATCACAATCTCACGGTCGGCGGCTCTTCGGTCGGCTCAAGCTCCCCATCGTCCTGACAAGAAAAGTTCTAGAGTTGTTTGAACGTGCTGTTCTGAAGAGTATGTCGCACTGTATAAACTGCGACGAACCCCCCGTTGATATTTAATAGACCATATATGCGAAGACCCACTTATTTTAGCAGCTTAGCGCGAAAGCAGGTGACAGACCTTCCTCTGTCTGTCTCACGTCTCGCAAAGCTGCCAATAGCGCAAATCAACACTTCCTCTTTGGTCTTTTTCCTTTGCCCTCGCTCTCCGCTCGCCACAACATTCTCGACTCTGCACCTACAACCGACGCCTGAGCTGGCGTACTCAAGACAGTACACGTGCCGTCTTGATCAGCTTGCAATTCATCACAGCTGGCCTTCTCGATGATCCAAATATACTGCTTCTACGGCATTTCCTAGCCTCGTCTTTAAGCTTCACTCTATCTCCCCACCCATCATTCTCTCTTCTAGCTCTCGAGCTCTACGCGCCGCAATCAATTCGGTTTCGACTTTCTGTGCTACTGCCACGGCATCTGTCTTCACCACTGCTCGGCAGCCTTCTCCGGCTGGCCTCTTTACAAGCCATGGCCTCTCCGCCACCACCACCAGCAAAGCCGTCGCGGCCAGTTACCTTGAAACTGAAGCCGCCAGGCTCCCTTTCGAGCTCATCGACCTTCAACCCCTCCTCCATAACGTCCATGCCGCTGGTTGCGACGCCGTCGGCAATGTCTCCCTCACCCGCGACCCCGTCGGGAGGCGGCACAAAGATCATCCTCAAACGATCCCAGCCGCCGACGCCCGCAGCCATCGAACGCGTGCCCCCCTTTTCAGGAAATGCCACCAGCCTGCCCCAAACGCCGTCCTCCGCTTTGCCGTCCAGTATGACTATGACTCAGAAGGGACGGGTTTCGAAGCCGACGGCCAAGAAGCGGGCGAGAGATTTCGACGACAGTGAGGATGACAAGAAGCCTGAAACCGCAGCGGCCGGGCCTCCTAAGCGGCCCAAGCTGATCGTTAGGAAGGCATTGAAGCCGAAGCCGGCGAGCATCGTCCTCAAGCAGATCCCGAAAGAGGCTCCGCCGCACTCAAGAGGAGAAGGCTACGACTCAGAGGAAGAAGACCGCGAGCCCGACCCAGCCATCGAAGAAGAATTTGTCCTGCGTATGCTCCCGGGCGAGCACTGCGACTACCTGCGCAAGATGACCGAAGAGCGCAAGATCGGCATCCCCGTGAAGGAAGGCGGCGCGGACTTCCAGATGAAGTGGCTTCCGGGCGTGGAGCGACGCGCTCTGGTCACTGTGAACGGCACCCGCTTTGTTGGCGTGCTGGTCGACCTGCCGACAATCACCGAGGGCATGAAGACGTGGGACAAGCGGAACTTTATGAAGAGTGCCGACATCTGCCAGATGCTTCTCGTCTTTGCCACTGTGGCGGACGACGCGGAGGCTAAGAGCCTCTCTCTGCCGGCCATGGTAACCAAGGACTACCGCTGGCCGCACGGCCTGACACCACCGATGCACGACTGCATCCACCGCCGCTTCCGCAAGCGCCTGTCTAAGAAGGAGATCAAAGACAAGGAGGCCGAGCTTCAGCGGCTGCTTAACGAGGATAGGATAGCCGTTGAGACCAAGTGGGAGCTCATCGACGACGGCCGTGCGGCGACCGCGACGACAACGACGGCTGGTGCTGGCGGTGCCGGAGCAGGCGGCGAGTACGACGAGATGGAAGAGGGCGAGGAGGACGCCTACGGAGAGGTAGACGAGGACTACTTTGGCCAACAGCACGATGCCGCCGCTCCCGACATCGACGACGCCGAGCTCGAGGCCATGTTCTTGGAGGAAGACGGCGATGACGACGGCACTGCGGCTGCTGCAGAGACGCCGGCCACGCAGACTGACGCTGCCGCCGGTGCCGGGAAGCCCAATGGAGGCAGCGGCGCTGCGGCTGCAGAGAGTGAAGCGTCTGACGCGGACGCGGACGAAGATGACGATGAAGAGGACGACGACGATGACGACGACATGGACGAGGATCAGCTGGCTCAGGCCGAGCAGGTCAAGGGCGTGCGGGAAGACATCAACGAGCTCAAGAAGCAGCTTCAAGTGCTGGACAAGAACCTGGCAGCGACGCAGAACATGCTCCTGCGGAAGCGTATCGAAGAGAACAAGAAGCGCGTCATGTCGGAGCTGCGCCTGAAGCAGGCCTCCATCGGCGAGGTCGACGAGGAAGAATGAGCCGCTGCGGCCTTCGGCAGCCAGAAATGGTTCTAAAGAAAAGACGGCGAGCAAAAGGTGCATATCGGTGCTATGAATTTGCTGCGGGTTATCGGGAAACTAGTCTTTGGCGCGATGCTAAAAGTGTGCTATTTTGTGTCTTGTTGTGATATATCCTTGGCTTTGAGGGCGGACGGGCGCGTTCCCTTGTAAGGATCAAGGCAACGGCGTCAATATGGTTTGGGAAAGACAAGCAAGGCGTTTTTGGCGTACTGTATCTCGGCTGGCACGCCAGTTTGATGGCTGCACCTTTTGGCCTTTAGGAAGGGCCGGCCGCTGAAAGGCAGATGACTGAAGGGAATTTACAAGAGAAAGAACACACCTGTGGCTTACATATGAGATGTGCAAATATGCTTTACACTGTTGCGCTCTACTCTTTCACATCCCTCCAATTTTATGAAATGCTGCCCACAAGAGCCTCATAATTGGGATCTACCTTTTTATTATTTTTCAATATTCATACAGATGCTTCGTATCATGGCGTCCTTGCCTGTGACCACAAACCTGCCGACAGCAACGGTTACATCGACCGCAGGTAGTTGCTCTCCTTAATCTTGGCCCGCCGTTCCTTGCGCAGGGCTACCCGCAGCTCCTTGCGCTTCGTCGCCGCCAGCAGCGTGCTCTCAACGTCCTCCGGGCCGCCCTCGCCCACGGCAAGGTTGATCGTCTGGTGCTGGAGCGGGATCTTGGGTGCCAGCGCCTCCAGGTCGCCCGTCACCAGCATCTTCGCCTCGAGGTCGCGCTGCCGCTTGGCGGCCATCCGCCGCTGCTTCTTTGATTTGGCTAGAGAGAGAAAAGTCTTAGCAGGCATACGAAACAGGAGAAGAGAGAGAAAGAGAGCTAGCCAGCGCCTCTCGTGGCGAAGACAGGAAACAGCAAAAGATCGCGTCCTGGGTCGCCTACAGAATTCGTCACCGGCGTCCGCATCCTCAGTGGTGGTGGCCTTCTTCATCACGCTGAGGCAGTCCCACAGCCACGCCGGGTACTCCTCATCGGCGAGAGCTACCGGGTCAGTCCGGCCCTTGAAGTAGTTGAGGCCTGTCAGGACTGTCCCCGGCGGGCAGGATGATTTCTTGGTGTCTGCTTCTGCCGCTGCGGCCTCGGGCGCCCCATTTTCTGCCGGGACGGTCTGCTCTTGTGCGGCGGGTGGTGGCGGCGGTGGTGCCGCTCTCGGAATGGATGTGGAAAAGGACAGGACACTCCGCTGGAGCATGCGTGCTGCTGGAGCTGCTGGAGCTCGCAGCACCTGGCGAGAAAGTGTCCGCCGCATTGCCGTCTGGCAAGCACTCACTATGTGGACCATGGCGATCTGAAAACCTTGAGAGGGTGCCGAGTCTGGTGAGCCGAAAATCGCCAACACGCTGAGAAAGAGGCGATTCGAATTTTAGGACCCATCTTTTCTGCTATTGAGACCCATAGCCTTGTAAAACACAGGCACGTGACTTTAACTTTGTGATTTCCACCAAATCGAAGCGAACCAGTACGTTGAACTGAGCTTTAAAGATTGCAGCAGCATTGTTACGAAAGATCGAAATGGGCGAAAAAAAGAGAGGAAACATAGGTGAGGCTCTCAGAGAAGCAAAGTGTACGCGAAGCCCCATCTTGAATCGTATTTCTTCCATTGGAAATAGTTTGTGCTGGGCCAATCAGAATCCACCCGTTTCTGGTGAGCTCATCTAGGCCAAAATAGCAAGTCGACTTTTGGCGACAGTATTATAAGAGATTGGCAACAGAAAAGTAACGGCCACGTTATACAGAAGCAATGCATTTGCCCAGACAAGGACCGTTTCATAAAAGTTGCATTGCCGCATAAATGAGTATGTACAATTCCCCATGGCCAGGAATACCAATGCCTGGCTGTGAATTCGTGCAGCCAAAACTGCCACAAAAGATGCCATTTCACCGAACTCCTTCTGCTCGTCGTTTGCGCCAGACAGGTTGGGGCTTCCCCAAGATCCCGCATGGCGTCGGTAGTGCGCTGGCAGATCTTTGGCGGCAGCGAGGATTGTTGGCCGCTTCTATTGCTGGGCCTCCTGTTTCGAGATATAGTTTTGCTGGTCGAACAAGTAGCCCTTGACTCTTGCCGACTTGAGCAGCTGCAAATACCGTTCTGTAACAAAGCAAGAACCATAGAGTTAGAACGATGCCCCTAAAGTTCTGTTCGCAGATAGCCTTCCTCATGGGTTGGGTGATGGTCCACCTACCGCGCAAGGGACCGCACTTCTCCAGATGGTTCACGCCCTCCCGGTAGTAGCATTTGCCCAGCTCTTCCCGCACCAGACGGCCCATCATGACCTGCACCCACTGCTCGCGGATAATGGCATCCTGCGCCTGCTTCAAGCGCTTCGAGTCATCGTAGTCAACGCCGTCAAAGGTGGGCGGGACCGTCGGCTTCCGGGCCAGGAACGCGGCCGATTCAGGAGTCGGCATTGTGGGTGGGTGAGAAGAGATTGTGTAGAGATCAAGACTTTTTCCGGTTCGGAGAGCGTGCCTCCGCAGAAAAAGTACCACAGGGGTGATCTGCCAAAGTGAGTCGAGTAGATGCAACGGGATCAACACCTTTTGTCGACCTACGAATCGGGTGGATGAAAGATTAGTTCTAGCTCGGCAACTCGGCCAGCATGTCGATGCCTTACAATCCAGGAACTAAGAAGCTATTACTAAGTTACTTGCTCACCGCCTGACCCCATAATGTAAGCTAAATCCCAACCACGCTAATTTTTTTTTTTCTGCTGAAAAAAAAAAATTTGCCGTATGAAAAAAAAAAATCCGCATTTATAGCAAGTCCTACTCCCTCCCCCAATATTTCGAAGCTCTCTTCAACAAATATTATTAGGATTGTCTTCTTCTCTTTGAGTCTGCCCCTATTAATTCCAAGCAATTCCTATTTCAAATAATAATTATCCCTCTCAATCCATCACATATTTCAAAATGGGCAAGACTAAGGAGGTTAAGGCCAAGAAGAGCGCCGAGTCGGCTGCTCCCAAGAGCGTCAAGCCGGTCAGCGCCCCGGCTGTGAAGTCCAAGAAGGCCGTCAAGGCTACCAACGGCAAGGAGAAGTCTAAGAAGTCAAAGAAGGAGGAGTCATCTTCCGAGTCTGAGAGCGAGGAGGAGGAGGAGGAGGAGTCCTCCGACGACTCTGAGGACAGCGAGGACTCTGATGCTTCTGAGTCCGAGGCCGAGGAGAAGACCAACGGCAAGGCCAAGGCAAACGGTGCCAAGGCCAAGGAGACCAAGGAGGAGTCCTCTGACGACTCTGACGACTCCGACTCTTCTTCTGACGAGAAGGAGGAGAGCAGCGACAAGGCTTCCGAGGAGAAGAAGGATGACTCTGACGTGAGTTCTCTATTATCTCCTTATTCAATGATGGTAATAGTCATATGCTAACAATACATGTTCCATAGTCTGAGGACGACTCTGATGACTCTGACGAGTCGGATGACGACAGCGAGGAGAAGAAGGCTGAGGAACCGTCGAAGAAGCGCAAGGCCGAGGATGAGGAGCCCGCCGCTGCGAAGAAGGCCAAGACTGATGGCGAGGCCGAGACCTCTGCCACTCTGTTCGCCGGCAACCTGAGCTGGAACGTGGATGACAGCGTCCTGTACGACGAGTTCAAGGGATTCGACGGCCTGGTCGGCGCCCGCGTCATCACGGACCGCGAGACCCAGCGCTCGCGCGGCTTCGGCTACGTCGAGTTCGACTCTGCCGAGCACGCTCAGGTCGCCTTTGACAAGATGACCGGCTACTTCCTGGACGGCCGTGAGCTGAAGATTGACTTCTCCACTGGCCGCGCCAAGAAGGACGACGCCAACCCGGCCGCCTCGCGCGCCAAGAAGTATGGCGATGTCACCAGCCCGGAGAGCGACACCCTCTTCGTCGGTAACCTGTCCTTCGAGGCCGATGAGGATACCGTCTCGGCTTTCTTCAG
Source organism: Leptographium procerum (assembly GCA_000806385.1). NCBI lineage: Eukaryota > Fungi > Ascomycota > Sordariomycetes > Ophiostomatales > Ophiostomataceae > Leptographium > Leptographium procerum. The sequence continues at coordinate 14,095 of JRUC01000424.1, forward strand.
CGAGGTCGCCAACGTCAAGAGCCTGCGCCTGCCTACCGACATGTGAGTTGCTTCCCCGGCTAAGTCTTATCTTATATTTCTCTCTCTTTGAACATGTTCTGATTCGTTTCTTCTTATTAGGGAGACCGGTCGTCCCAAGGGCTTTGGCTACGTCTCGTTCTACTCCCTGGAGGACTCCAAGAAGGCTTTCGACACCCTGAACGGCCAGTCGTGCGCGGGCCGCAACGTCCGCCTGGACTACTCTACCCCCAAGCCGAGAAACGACTTTGGTGGCGGCGGCCGCGGTGGTGGCCGTGGCGGTGGACGTGGTGGCTTCGGTGGCCGCGGTGGTGGTGGCGGCTTCCAGGGCAAGAAGACCACCTTCTAAATGGAAGAGAAGTGAACTTGGAGGAGGAGGAGGATGGCCTTGTTGGTTTTCCTTTCCTGCCTCGCCGCATAGCAGTTTCCGGAGGGCTCGTTGGCACACTACGTTGGTTTTGGCTAAGTTGGCTGTCGGCTCTGCTGGCCCTTCAGCCTTTGCTTTCTCTGGTTTCATATAACTGGAGGAGGGCATCGGTTGCGTGGCTGGTGAGCACTCGTGAGAGAAAGCTTTCTGTTTTCTGTTTTCTCCCCCCCTGTATCTGGGAGGGGGACGGGAGAAGGGGCTGCGATGATGCAAACTGAGGGCTCGATTCTATCTGTGGGCTTTGTCTCTTGCACGAGACATAGATGACCTGATGACTGGTTGGCTTGCTGGCTGCTACAAAAATGGCTCGTGTGACTGGGGCGTTCTCGGGGAGGACGATCCTGCCGGTTACCGTTTGATCTTTTTAACGTGATGGGTTTTCTTCTCGTCTCTGTGCTGGATTTGAGGGTTTTTACTTTGCTTCGGAAATATATCATGTGGGATTTTTCTGTTGGGCTCCTGAGGGCTTTCATACGTGTGCCGGAAAAGCTGCAAAGGCCGAAGCAAATAGCTCTTACGCGTCTTTAACGGATGTGCATAGAGAGTGCTGATGTCTGGCAGCCGATGGTCACTACGACGGCTGCTGCGTTCCCCGAGGGATGATATGTCCAACTGTTGTGTCAGAAGCGAGGTTTGGTTGGCAGCTACTTATCGAAATGGATCCTAATGATGCTCCGTACGCGCTCTGCTGTATTGGAGACAGCGGTGCTGGTGATGACTTCTTGTTGTTGTCGGTACTGCGACTGGTTGGCTGGCTGGCATTGATACATCGTCGAGAGAAATCTGGTTCGATTTGGGTGTCTAGCTGGTAAGTTCGGAAGCTATCCCATCCCCTTCTTTTCTTCCTTCCCGGATGCTCTCCCCCGTTGTCCCTTCGTTTTTGTTTTAGCAAATACCCTGCCCTCTGGATAGACCGCGTAAGACAGATGGCGTTTTGGTATAGAAAAAGCAAATTTATTCTTATCCTAGTGAACACTCTTTTTATTATCGTGCTACATGTTTTGATGAAGTAGCCTGGTGGTGATATCTTCCATAGAGCATGGCCAGATGCGCAAGTTTCATCGGATACATTAGTTTCCGAGTATAATGCCGATCAATGTGATGTGGTTGTTGAATTAGCGATTTCCCCTGTTCTTCTAGGGGTGTTTTTGAAGCCGCTTCCTTGTCGGCCAATAGGCCTGCCAACTGCCGATGTCGCAGCGATGTTCTGCCTCATTCAGCATCCCACCCCAATAGAAGAAGAGACCCACAAACGGCAGTACACATTAGCAGCCTCCACATTTAGGGCGCCTTGACGCGGTAAGGAGACGAATTTACGGGATTATCGATGCCTGCTATCGATCCGCAACAGAACAGGCTCACGTAACTTGACAAACGCGTTTCGCGCATTGTGCCCGGATGCCTCTCGCATGGCCTGACCGCACCAGTTCCCCCAAGATGCTCGCAGAAGGGTGGGATGCAGGCAGGGCGCGGCCTTGGCTGAAGCAGGTGGCTGTCTGGCTCAGCCATCTCAGGTCCTGATCACCCACTGACCCCACTGTCTCGTATGGTAAGATATCTCAAGCATCTTACGTGCGCACATATGCATCTACCGAATGAGAAGGCGTCGTGTTCAGGCCTCTAATTTATATGGTGTGCTTCCGCCCGCGGCCGTGGAGAAGAGAAGGTGGCAAGACTGTAGATATGTACGAGTACGAGTACCATGTATCGTATCTTATATCGCTTCGTTGAGCGGAGGCCCCTTGTTGCCTGGCAAGCTCTGGCAAGCCCAGCACACTATTGCATCTCGCATAACCCATACGGTGAAGGTGCAAAGCCTCTTTCTCAGCTGACGGACACCGCTAAATCAAGAGAGGTTAGAACGATAGGAAAAACAAAAGAAAGAAGCCCCCAAAAAGGACGGTGGGCAATATTACGCAGTGTAAGAAAGTAAAAAGTGGCCCGAAGTCGCAACGACTTTCCGGGAGGCAGCAGGCTTTGTTTCAAACAGTGATTACTCCTACAAGCCCGGGTGGGCCGGTGTTTCTGCAGAGGTGCAGTGCAGCATGGCCGACCAGCAGGACCGGCGCATACGGGTTACCATAGCGTATTAAAATAGTAGTCTCTCGGCGGTTTTCATGACGAAATCGCGTCATTGCTCGTGGTAGTGGTGCCGGTGCTGTCGAATTTGTGGCCTTACCAGCTTTGAAGCACTGGCCGAATAATAACTCTGTAGCACATCCCAAACAATTAAAACGGCTGTTATCCCAACAAAAAAGGGCACAATAGAGAGATAATATGCGTATTCGTACTCCGTAATGGTAGCAGTTTTGGTAGTGTGTGTTATTGCAGTAGCGGAGCGGAGGTGAGATCTGGGGGGTCATCCCCCACCGCCAACAAAATCAGCAGGCGTCGGTGGTGTAAAGATCGGCCACCCCCTCCTCTTAAGATACAGAGGCCAAGTGCCAATGGAGATAAAGGGCCTTTTAGCCCCTAAAAGGGAAAAGGACACTCTCGTTCTCCGGTAGCTGCATCAACAAAGCGTGCATATGAGGACCCCTTTCTTCCTGTTCCCCCGAAATTTCTCGTTTCTACCCCGTTCTCCTCTTCTTTATCCAAGTCCTAATCCAAACTACTCGACAACAAAGATTAACTGCAGAAGGCGACGCGGTCGCAGAGGCTGATTGTGATACAGCTGCGTCCGAATACGGCAGAAAGATAGCACGCCGAATCCTAATCGTGACCAACAGCGCCTAGTCCCTTCTCACGCGGGGGTTTCTGGTTAGGCTCTGATCATTGGGCGTGACTTGGTAGGGAGACAACCCGACTTTGAAAGGGGGGCTGAATTCAGGGTGTGGAAGGGAACTGGGACCTCGTGCTCTCCCTGGTTCGCGCCTTCTTTCTCTGGACCAGGCGCAATACTCATACTCACGTCCCCCACTCCTTCCCTCTCATCTTCTCTCCAGGACCTTTTATTTTTTATTTTTTATTTTTTATTTTATTTTAGAATTGCATTTCCAAGCCTTCTTCCTCTTTTCCTCTATCCTCATCTATCTGCCCATCCATTTGAACAACGCCTCCCATTCTATCGGGCAACGGTTTCGTCCAGCCATCATGAATCCCGCTTTTGGACGTGATCCCCTCGCCGGGGCTGACCGCCCAGGCGCCACCGCTCCGTCCGCTAGTCGCATGGCAGCACCCGTCACCGCCTCCAACGTCTCCAGAACCGCTTCTCGCACGACATCTCGCATGGCACAATCTGCGACCACTAACCGCAACGACGGTCAGTATCCTCCACGCCCGGTCGATATTGACACTGCCGTCGACGGCGAGGATGAGAGAGAGGACTGCGAATCGCTGACACCAAGCACAGAATCTTGGGTAGAAATCGAGTCGCAGCCCTCATCGTCATCGGTTTCCTCTATTGCAGACGAAATAGTCGTCACCGGACTGCGCATTGGCCATGGCACGAACGGTCACGGTCACGGTCGCAGCGGTACCACCGTACCCATGATGCCGCAGCGACGTCGACGCCTACTTCAGCAGGTCGAGGCTGAGGCTGTAGCTGCGGCTGTGACCACCGTCGCTCAGCCCTCTGCATCTGTCTCTAACTCAGCAGCCGCTCCCGCTTCTGCTCCCCCGGCTGCTGTACTTGCTGTGCCTATTGCGTCTGCTGCATCTGCTGCGTCTGCTTCTCAGAGACGTGCCAGCACGGCCGTCGCACCGGTAACTCGTAGCTCGGCGGAAAGCAGCCAGGAGGAATACGACGAGACAGAGAGCGAGGAGGACCGGATGATGACCAGCTCGACAGAGCACGTCCACGTGCGCCATCCGCCCACACCACCTCAGCCGTTCGCCCTGCTGCAACAACAGGCACAGGCACGAATGCAGCAGCGGGCAGCCGCTAGCGATGGTGACGACGAGGACGACGAGGACGATGACGATGGAACCGCGCTGGGCACACCGTCGGCTGGCCCCACAACCTTCCGCCCAAAGCCAAATGCTTTTTCGCACCCGCCACACCTCCTGCAGCAGCAGCAGCAGCAGCAGCAGCAGCAGCATCGCTCCGTTCCGTCACCCTCCCACCAGCACATGTCGGCGTCTTATACGCGGCCGTCGTCCGTGTCGCAGAGAGCCAGCGCTCGCGCCTCGCGCGCCTCGAGCGGCCCACAACACTTTAGCGCTCCAAAGTATCCGTCGAATCGCGAAGACAACGACGCCGCTCTGCGTGCGTCCCTGACTACGCTGCTCTCGTGTGCTGCAGCCGCTCGGGGCCTGCCAAAGAAGGAGACTGGGGCGTACGGCGAGTCGTCGGGCATCTCTCCCGGCCTGCGACCGAGCACGCGGCCGATGGATCTGTGCCTCGTGCCCGAGTCTGAGCTCATGGAGGAGACGCCCCCGGGGGTTTCTCACTCCCGCGTTGCTTTCCAGTCGCCGCGAATGCCACCGCGGATGCCATCGCAGACAGGGACAGCAGAGGCTCATAGGAACAACGGTAGTAGTTCTTCCCGCCCTAATAACCCTCCTCGCTCAAACCCCCGCGCAGTGCCGTCCTCCCGGGGCAGCACTGTCAGCGCGGTGTCATCCTCGAGCAGGAGCAAGCGCACGGCGGCAGCAGCAGCAGCCATGGCGGCGGCGGCGGCAGGAGGTGGAGCTGCCGGCTCGAGCAAGTCTCAGCGGGCAACGAAGAAGAAGCGGACATCCTCTGCGGCCTACGGCGAGGCGACAACCACGTTTCTCACCCCGACGGTGCTCACCTGGGTCGTCAGTGCCGGAGTGGTGGTTCTGGTGTCTGTTGTGGGCTTTGGCGCCGGCTTCGTGCTCGGGCGCGAGGTGGGCAAGCAGGAGGCCGTCTCGGCTGGCGGTGCCTTTGGCGGCAGCGCGGCGTCCAACGCCACGTCGTCCTGTGGGAATGAGATTATGCGGTCGTCGACGGGAAGCACTCTGCGGCGATTTCGCTGGGGCTCCGGCATGACAAGGAGCGTGTCAGCTTGACCTCGCTCTGAAATCTCAGCCCGCAGAATGACTGCCGTTTTCTCTCTCTCTCTTTGCTCTATTTGTCTTTTTTGGCGTCTTTCCGGGTCTCTGCTCTCTGCTTTGTTTTCACTTCATTTATTACGGAACGCGCGGGCGCATGACGAGACATGCGTCTCAGATACCACATGAACATGATCGAGGAGATTGGAAATGCGCACACTTATCATATGCAGACAGACGGGGGTGTACACGACAGACGGCTCACGGCTCACGGCACACGGCCAGATTACAAAAGAAATCTGTTTGCAGACTTGCGCTTTTTTCCTCTCTTATTCTCGCCTCGTATACCTGGGCACATACCCTTGACGCATACTTGACAGCTTTTTTGGTGCTAATCGGAGAATATTCTCGCTTCGGGGGGGCGTTTACATTCTGCAAGGACATGGAAATCGTAGGAAAGTATTTAATCTTTTTATTTTCAAACTAACGTGGGTTCTCTCTCTCTCTCTCTCTCTCTTTTTCAAAGTCTCAAACTTGCTTCTCTGTGATGAATGAAATCGACAATATGAAAAACTGAATGCATGCTTTGCTTGCTCTCCCTGTCATTTACCACCAGTGTCTATCAACTTAAAGAGAGAAGAAAAAACTGCTCAGCAAGTTGCACAGAAGCAAAAACCCAAAAAAAGGACCAAGACCAAAGTAATTGTAGGTTACATATACACGAGTCCTCGCCCTTTCTCCTCGCCTCACCCTACTCGTACGCTCTGTCTCTCCCAACCCCCCTCCCAGCCATCCTGTCCTTATCCTTCTTTACCCCCTGCAGCAGTCGTCTCGTCCGCCTCTTCTCGTTTTCCGCGCTAGGTCAGCGAGCTCAAGTCGAGCGGCACGCTGCTGCCCCGCCCTGCCCGGTAGCGCTTGATGCCTGCCTGAAATTCTCGCACCTTGGGCAGCTGGTCGTCGCTGATAAAGCGCCACCGAGTATCCTGCACAATGTACCGTCCTGCGCCACCGGCCTGTGACCGCGGCGAGAGCGTGCCGCTGGTATTGTTGCGTGTTGGCGACGGGCTGGGTGCGCCGTTGCTCCCGTTCGGCGTCAGCGTGTACGCCGAGGGGTCCAGCATCGACACGCGCATCGCCGGCGGCACCAGCGAGGCGTGATGGTTGTTGGCGGCGGCTGCATTGGTGCTGCTGATCAGCGGGGAGAGCTTGATGGTAGACGCCGACGGCGACTGAGTGGGGGGAGGAAGTAAAGACGACGGTGTCGGAGTCGGAGCCTGGCTGCTGGGAGGCGGCGGTGGCGGTGGTGGAGGTGCGGACGAAGGTGACGGCGACGGCGACGGCGACGGCAACGGCGCGGGGGCTGATGGTGGCG
>JRUC01000425.1:0-20824 GCA_000806385.1 Leptographium procerum
TTTTTTTTTTTGTCCGGCGGCCTTTCCTTCTTTCCTATTACTGCTAGACTGATTGCGCGTCCTGACATGGGCAACAAAATGTAAGATGCAAGACACATAGTGTGCATCGAATTTGTGAGTGTCTACTAATACAATGTGCGAGGCACGCATCTTGTTTACGTCGTACGTACTATGCATGTATTAAAGATACTCGTGGGGAGATACGAGTGGTGTCTGGAATTCACACCCCAGCCCTCCTAGTTTGTATTTTATACTATGTAGTAAGAAATGTGACAAGGCTACTTGCACTCGTATGATGCTAAGATGCATAGTATGTGGTATGGTATCTTGCAAGTACTCCATACTTCGCAAGATACAGGAGGGGCCGTTGTCCGCCCTTTCCTTCCTGCTAGCCGACAGCTTAGAGGCCGAAGGCTTGTTTGCCGCTCTCTGGAACTGCAACCCTTCGTCCCCGTCATATAGGATACATATGGTACGTAGCAGTAAGATAACGACAACTAGGCTTGCAACCCCCCTCAACAGTTTCTTATTAGATATCTCTGCAGATTGTTCACACACCCTAAAATGATATATGCAAGCAACGAGCACGAATTGCCTTAATACGAGCAGGGGAGATATGCACAAAGCCTATTCAGCGTGTGCTGGACACAGCTGCTGCACCGGACCACATTCATTCAAGTATGACTGATCCTTACTATCACATGCCTCTCATGTATCTCCCTCGTCTACGAGTAGAGTCGACCTCTACTCAAGCGTACTCACGTCTGTCGCCTCGGCCCTCCACATATACCACATAAACACGCTTCGATACGGTCGGAACGGCTCGGCGATTGCCTGCATCTCCGTGTCCTTCATGTACTTCCACTTGCCTTTGCCGCCACTCTTCAGCTTTGCCACGTCCCGTCCGGCAAACGCCGCCATCCCCCGCTGCACACCGAGGTCGCCCACGCTGAAGACGTCCATGCGCTTCAGGCCAAACATAGCAAACATCTCCACGCTCCACAGACCCAAACCCCGGACCGCCACCAGCCGCTCTACCAGGGTCTCGTACGGCGCCTCCGCCAGCAGCTGTGCCGACAGCTCCCCCGACGCGAATTTCTCCGCCAGCCCTTTCAGATACTCAGCCTTGCGCTGTGAGAGGCCGGCCGCTCGCAGCCGGTCCAGCGGTATCACAGCCACCTGCGAGGGATGGGGGAAGCGCTCAGATGTGACCTTTTCGGGTTCGGCTTCCTCGCCGGCCTCGCCGAGCTTGCCTAGCTTATCAAATAGTGCAACGAAACGTCCCTTGATCGCTTTGGCCGCTGCGCCCGATACCTGCTGGCTGATGATGCTGCTCGCTAGGCTCTCGAACGGATCTACTTTCTTGGCTAGTCCTTCTGGGCTGAACACCGTGCAGTAGTGCGTATCGATCAGCGGCTTCATCCGCGGGTCGACTGCTGTCAGATGCTCACACGCCACCTGTAGAATGTTGTCCGTGGTGATGTGGTGCCCGTCGCCGTCGCCGGTCTCGCCAGCCGCCTGTGACTGTGGCTCCGATTCCAATGGGAGAGCCACGATTAGTCGCGACGTCTCTGGCGACAGCAGGGGAGCATTGGTGGCCTCTGGGTCGGCTAGTCGGGACACTGTAGCGTGTCGTGGTTTTGCTTTAGGCGTAGAGGGGGCTGCGGGGATGATATCAGAGGCGGTGTTAGTGGCAGCGACGACCACGGGAGTGTCATTGTCCATCGACGAAGGCCGTCCACGGCGCTTCTTTGGTGGTTGCGATGGAGGTGGCGTCGACGGCCGTGTAGGCAAAGCGGTGGTCCCCGGTTCGGTCACCGTCGTAGACTTGGACTTTCTCTTTCCCGTTCGAGGCCCGGTACGAATGGATGATGTATTCTCGGCCGGTAGGACATCGCTGCTCACGACGTCCTTCAGTCGCGAAGAGCGACGTAACGATGCCATGCGCGCGGACCCGGTATCTAGAAGTGCCGCCGACGGCTGTGGAAGACAGTTCCGTGCTGTGGTAATACTGCTGCCAGATTGACAGCGTAGCGTAAGGCTGAGATGTCCAGGAGAACGCCAGAGGCAGGCAATCATTCAGTGGAGAGTGACATGTAGTTTGAAATTAGACTGTGTTTCGGTTTTTCGAAGACCAAAAAATCCCATGAAAGAAGATGCTTCGCTGGAAGGGCGGGGAAAGAGGAACGTCACTACGAGATGGGACAGATGTGGTCTACTATGTAGGCACAGCCAACGACGTTGGCTAGGTGAGCCTCTAAAGAAAGACTACGTTCAAAAGACTCGGGCGAAAGCGCGTCCGGATTACAAACGCCAGTCACTTTGTCGCCTGGTCACGTGGCGGTACTAACACTTAATAAGAGTCTATGCGGTAATAATGGCTACCCTGGACCGCCGTAAGAAAGCACCTTGACTCCATACTCAATTCCGTCGCCATATTTTGGATATATTCGGACGTTAGGTGGTATATAAGTATGCCGTGTGAGAGTGCTGCGTCGAGCTAATCCGTGGATAGCTTTTGTCAGTCGTTAGGGCATATATATCATTTGGCGCATTCGCCGCTGTAGATACTAAAACTCCAATAAAAAGAGCTTTCATGGACTAGGTCTAGATCGTCCTACAGGAAAATCCTTGTTCTGGTCGCCCGCGCTTGGCGTAATCCGGGTTCAGTGTTCCCCAGGCTTTCGTAATCCTCGTAAAAGTGGTGCAGGGCTTAGATCCTGCGATGAGATATTTTACATGATGAGATGCACACTATGTAGTAACTGAATGGCAATATATTATTTATATCACTGATTTAGAACGCAGTGATGCTATGGGCTCGGATTCTGTTTTGTTTTGGTCTCTTCGAATTGGATCTTAAAATGCACTAATCTGTCCTTTGGCTATCATCATCCACTGTAAACTTATCCCTATGCGAGGGCAGATATCTACCTGGGATGTTGGGATATCTCGGAGTCACTAGAAGTGTTTGGTACTTGTTGCTACTCTTTACGGGTGCATCTCACTGTATGACGGTCCAGGCCTTTCCTACTCCACCATAGGATCTCCCACTCCGCCATAGGATTACAGAGTACGAGGATGGCAAAGCATCTATCACAAGACGGTAGAGTATTAATGTTCAGCTCCGGGTGCCATGGTTAGCACCAGTGTGGAAACACTTGATTGCTGAATCTGCAAGATATCTCAAGGAAATATTGCCCGTGGTCTTTTCTGACGTTAGTTCCCGCTGTTTGAGCAGGTGGCCCCCACGTACCTGCTACAGACGGGCAACTACAAAGGCTTTATTCGCCGGCCATTTCACGCCCCTTTACATGTTCATGATTGGTCTGCCACCCCCTTTGATTGGACCCTTTCCTTTCGATTACTATGCACAAGCGAATCTACTTCTGGCTGCAGCCATCATATGCATTCCGAACAGCTCAATATTTTCTTGCAACCTATATTTTTCTCTGTTTTCCCACCCTTTATTCGGCTCCTCCCACCTTTATATCGAGTGCGTGCGAGCACGGGATTATTCTGATATTCGCCCACAATAATTCGAAGCCGTTGTCTCGAAACCCCCCAGCCGCACCGCACTGGTCGACGTTGACACCATTTTGTCTGACTGCGATATCCCACCGTTTTGCCATTCTCGAGATCACACCGGCTGGCTAATTCTAATAATCCTCCCCCCATTCACCGTCGTTTTGTCCTTCCGCCCAACTGCATCGCCTGCCGGCAAACATTGTTTCGAGTTCAATCAACGTCCTGGTGCCACGCGAAAATTTTCGCGCGTAAATTGGACAAAGGCAACTCTTCAACACGCGCCGCGACATCCGTGTGTCCGATTTCCGCCTCCATATTTTCACCATCTCAATAGATTGTCTAGTTGGCAATTGCATCTAGAAAAAACACCTCCCTGACAAGACCTGGCACGTCTTTTCTCAGGACCATCACAGATATCGGCAGGGGAACGGCTCTCGCTAAGAAGAGACCTGTGGAAACAATCCTAGTGTCTGCGACGGAGCCGCTTGCTCATTTTCTTTCTGTTTCTTCTCCAGGCAAGCCGAGCAGTAGGCTCCCTGCGTGGGCCTAGGGAAGATCAATATGTTGCTTGCAAAAGGGGGTATCAACTGGAAGGCTGCAAGAGCGTCTCTTCCACCGTCAAGAGCGATATTGGTGCTGTTGACTAAAACAAGGTTTCTCTTACTAGCCGCCGTTGTCGGAATCACCCTGTTGTTATGGCGTGGGATCCGCACATCGGCGTCAGAGATGAAAAGGTGAGTTTCGGCAGCGCAACGCACATACGAGATCGCGAGTCACCGAAGGCTGACGGGCACCATCTACAGCTTCTACTGCTGGGGGCCATCCAAACCCCCAATGGATATGACGCTCAATGAACAGGCCTCCTGGAACGCCCGCCTCCAGACGCCTGTGATCTTCAACCACCATGCCCCATTAGTTGTCAACTCTACAATAGAGCATGTCGACCTCAACCCTATCCGATCTACTCGCAAAGCTGTTGCAAACGAGGAGCACGTCCTTATCCTGACTCCTATCAAGGATGCCGCCCCTTATCTCTCTAAATACTTCGAGCTTATCGCTGAGTTGACTTACCCGCACCACCTTATCGACCTCGCATTTCTCGTTTCCGACTCGACCGACGATACACTCGCTGTCCTTGCTTCTGAACTCAACCGCATACAGAAACGCCCTGACAAGATTCCTTTCCGAAGCGTAACTGTGGTAGAGAAGGACTTTGGCTTTCATCTTAGCCAGAACGTCGAAGACCGGCACTCATTCGAGGCCCAGGGACCTCGCCGGAAAGCCCTTGGACGTGCGCGCAACTACCTACTTTCTACCGCTCTCAAGCCTGAGCACTCATGGGTTTTCTGGCGCGACGTGGATATTGTTGACAGCCCTACGCACATTCTCGAGGACTTCATTGCCCACGACCGTGACGTCCTTGTTCCTAGTATGTCATACCACCTCGCTTGCATTTCTGCAACGCCCAGATTTGCTAACACGATCCAGACATTTGGTTCCACCGGTACAGAGACGGTCGTGATATTGAAGGCAGATGTAAGACACGCACGGTGCGTTTCACTTCGCAATTTTATGACTGGCTTTAACAATACAACAGTTGACTACAACTCTTGGATCGAGTCCGACAAGGGCCGCAGATTAACAGCTGGCCTTGACAAAGATGTAGTGCTTGCTGAAGGTATGATTATCATGTCCATTTATCGCCACGCATGGCAAATCGCCTGGGAAACAATCTACTAACCAGCGCAACTTCCAGGTTACAAGCAATATGACACAGGCCGGACCTACATGGCCCGGATGGGCGATTGGCGGAACGACAAGGACGAAGAGATCGAGCTCGACGGCATCGGTGGCGTCAACATTCTTGTCAAGGCGGATGTCCACAGATCAGGTATGCTCAGAGTAACGACTTGTATTTTCGGTGGGAGTACTTTTTGAACTGACTGTCTGGCACAGGCGTAAACTTCCCATGTTATGCCTTTGAGAACCAGGCGGAGACGGAGGGCTTCGCAAAGATGGCCAAGCGAGCAGGCTATGGTGTATATGGCCTCCCCAACTACGTCGTCTGGCATATCGATACCGAGGAGAAAGGAGGCAACGCATAGGCCGATTCTAGAGCCGGCATCTGGTCATGCCAGCGTCGGACCATCAGTCTCACTTGTATGACGCCGTCATGACGCCAGACACCAGCCATCAGCTAGCATCTTTTGCGTTGCCAGACCTGAAGCTGCACGATCCCGTCGTCTCGCGGCTATGGCTCAACACCCACACTACACCACCACACTACCGCATTACCATACTATCACATATGTATTTGTCCGTGCAAATGAGGAGTTTTAAGGGATTTGGATTGTGATTTATTCTTCTTTTGCCGTCTTCTTTCTTAGCACGCCCACAATGCAAAGACCTGCATGAGGCACAACCTGTCACATCCGTTTCACTGCCACTTTTTACTTTCCTGCTGCTGCAGTTATCTGCATTGCTGCCATTTGTATCTGCTTTGGCTGCAAGGGTGGTCAGAAATACTACCACTTCCAAGCTACAGCACTCAAGTCGAAGGGCACATGTAAGGGCGTCATCTGTCCTGCTTGGAATGTCTTTGTTGTTGTTGCTTCCTCGACATGGCAGAGCCAGAGCCAGAGCATTATAATTATATTTGCTCCTGTCCATTGGCAGGTGTTGTGTCGGAAAGGAACACTCATCGAAAGGCTTCGGTTGTTTTGGGTTATCTTAATACATATCTTATATCGGGTGTGCTTTTTGACGCAGCAATAGGGCAATACGAGAAACCTATAGAGACTGGACTGTACCTTGGGCGAATGGAACCGCGGTTTATACAGCATACATATAGTTTATTCCATTCATTTCCATTTTGTTCGTTCAGCACTGTGTTATACCGTTCACTGTATAAAAGCCGGTCTATTCGAAAGTTGCGTCTTCTGCTGCTGCAGTATTGGCTGTGTCATGAATTCAGCTGCCAGGGCAGATGAGTGCGCAGCCATTGGTGCCTTATTACAGTGGTAGACGAGAGAGTAGGGAGTGAGGTCGAAAATGGCATAGTGGTTTAGGCGTTAATAGTAGTATAGTTTGTATTTTTATATGGTACAAAGTATCGCGTCCCTCTTCCATGCAGCCACTCATCTATCTAGGCCCTATTGCAACGAGAACCATGTAAAAACAGAATGGTATACATTGTCTGGCCACCCCTCTGCCATGCCTCCTCCCCTCGCCCCCCTGCCGGCGAGACCGTTTTATCGACCTTTTCCTCGTCTATTCGCCCAGCGTTCGCTTCGTCGTCGTCTCTACTGGCTCTTGATCACAACAATCGAGTCCAGCTCCTGCTGCTCCTTGATCTCCGCCTCGATTTGCTTGATGATCGGCAGCAGGTACGGCTTGTCCTCGTCGGGCTTCGTCCACTGTGTCTTGGGCAGCAGCTTGTGCTGCAAGCTCAGCTGCGTGGCGCGGCGCATCCGGAACACGCGGTCATACTTGACCTGCGGCGACAGGCGGCCAATTGCCTGCTGCACCACGGCGCTCTCCTCGGGAATGAGATCGTCAGCTCTGCAGAACGCGGGTGGTTAGTGTCGGTGGTTTGGGTGGTGCTTGCACGCGGTCGTTGCCTCCTCCTCTTCTCCTCTCTGGTGCTTTCTTATGCCCACTGCTTTCCCTCCCCTCTCATCTTTGTCGTCGCCCGCTGGCTCCTCTGCAGTTCAACAGGGCCTCCAGCCCGTGCTCCTCGGTGTTTCACCTACCTCAAGCCCATTTGGCGGTACCCGGCCAGGTTGATGTACCAATTGGCAAGCGGCTTCAGAGCATTGAGCAGCCAAGGCCGCTTGCGGATGAAGGGAGCAGCGCTGATGTAGGACATCTTTTCGGATTGAGTGGAACGGAGAGGAGATGGAACCGGTCGACAATGGAGTGCTAATTGTTCGTCGACGATACGGGGGAGCTCGATTAGCCACGGGTCGGTTGGTGGACTGACGTGATGTCGAGTTGTGTTTTTTCTCTCTATTTTCGGCCAGCTATTTTTCACGGCTTGTTTCCTCAAAATCCCGCCAGTCCGATCCGACGGCCGTCACCTAATAAGGCGCGATTTCCATTGGTCGTGTCATGTGACCATACCGCATCTCATGAGGTGGGAACCTGCGGATATGGCGCTAGCACAAGAACGGTAGCGGGGCCTCTGCAGCTTTACCTGCGACGAGTTACAGACAGGGCGTCGATTTTTGACTCTACAAACTACTGTCATGAAAAGGGCGTCACTTCTCGAAATGCTCTGTTTCATGCTAATGAGTTTTTTTATGAATGTTCTAATGCCCTGAGAGTGCTCAACTCCCACAACACCAGAAGGGCCTCGGCTTTGTTGGTAGAGTGAGGCAAACAGCCCATGATATGCATTAAATATCGAAAGTAATATTAAGCGTATGATAGCTTCTGTAAAGTTTTCGCAACGGACTAATATTGTATCCTGGCATTTTGAGAGGGCAACCTAAACCGCTGCCAGATATGTCCACCAATCTAACCCCTCATGAGGTACTCGCAATTAAGCGGCTAACAAAACGACGGATCGCACACCTCCGCTCCGCTCCTTCATCGTTAAGCCCGCCAAATTAGAGCCGTTCACTCACCTTTTCTTCCTCTAAACATATATAAATGGCTTTCCGTCTTGTTCGTTGTTCGCCATTCTCGACCGCTTCCCTTCTCACCAGACCCCAGTTGCCCTACAATATCGGCCTTCTTCGTCACCAGCTACGCAACATGGCATCCGAAACTACGAAGTCCGAGTGGCTCGTTATCGTTCCTGACGTCCCTGGCACGATTGCCAAGCGTCTCGAGGTTCGACAGTGAGTCGTTCATCTGAGCTAAGGAAAAAGCCGAGGGGAGGAGCGGCTGTTCTCCTATATTAATTGAGACTCAAGGCGGATGTGCTGACCAAACCCCTTTTAATAGCACCCACCTGGCTAACACCACACCTCTTCGGGGGTCTGGCATACTGAAAACTGGAGGTTAGCTATCCGTTGAGCCCTACGGGACTATATCTTTGACTTGTCAGCTATGTGCTAAGCACTCTTCTAGGCGCGATTATGGACGACATCCCGTCCAACCCAGCCGATCCCACTACTTACAAGTTTGCCGGCAGCACCCTCACTATCGTCGCAGACTCGCGCGCCGAAGTTGTAAAGCTGCTCGATAATGACATCTACACCAAGCAGGGCGTGTGGGACGTCGAGAAGGTATGTCTCTTTAACTAGCGGGTGAAGGCTCAAGTTTGGTGTGAATTGCTTCTAACATTTGCACAGGCACAAATCTACTGGCTCAAGTCTGCCTTCCGCGATCCTTGAGCGAATCTGTAGTGTCTCCAACCGCAGCACGGGAATAAAGGCATAGACCATATAGACGCTGCATACGCACTCCAAAAAAGCTATTATCTTTGTGTTGTACTCTGAAATTGCTTGAACTTGACGTTGATCTTTCTGCTTCCACCCACGAGAGACTATTATTTCCTGGCTCTTTTGGTAAAATACTGTGAAAACCTCCTTTGCCTTCTTCCATTAGAACAAAAAAGAAGATGGCCCAACGCCTCCCAGCCCCCTTCCATTGTTTCCCATGGGACCTCCTTCCAAGAAATGAGAAGAAAAATATAACGTTGGCCTCACGGTGTGATGCCAATACACACTGCTGCATCCAAAAGGACTGACACGATCAGAACAAGCACCTGAAGAATTAGCACCACTTTGATAAGACAGTAAATATCTGCCAAAAATAAAGGTCTCATGCGCTGGCAGATTCCTGGCCATTCCCTCCACTACCGCTATCAGACTTATCTTCGGCGGCTAGCCTTAATTCGTAGTTCAGTTCGAAGCATTCTGCCAGCAACTCTGTGACATTTCCCTGCCCTTCAGGGATGTCATCCCCTACCATGAATTTGCCGTCAACTCGCATGTTATCTATCGAGTTAAGCTGCGAGCCGCCGGGTTAGCCATGATGATGCTGTAGCCACAGTGAGAAATATGCACATACCTTCATGCTGTACGGGTAGAGCTCTCGCGGTGTCGAGACGCCACCCGATTTCTTGACCTCTAGCAAGCAGCGCTTGAGGGTCATCAACTGGTTATAGATGGGTAAAAGTGCTTCCGAGACCGGTTCCGACGAGATCATGAGGGAATAAACAAGTCCGTAGCTTCGTCGGATCAGATACAGGAAGGTCTGTCAAGCCGTCAGTGGATTAGGCAAACCGATCGAGCGACAAAATCGTTTAGGAACCTTACCCGCTGTACATAGAGCTCAGCTGGCCTCCCGTCTTCATCGACCCAATTTCCATCGACTCTTGCCTCGTCGAACTTATCTAACTGGCGCTGGAAGTCGTAAAGATCTGTCTCTCGCAGTGACCACGCCTGTGTGACAGATAGTTTCTCCAGGTCGTTTCGAATGCCGACGAGAGTCTCATACATTGGCTTGAACTGCTCTGGGATGACCCCTTTCCTGTGCAGCACGATTTCCGACCACGCCTGACACTTTTCGAGCAGTTCAACTACATCATCATTGCCTGCAGGAATCTCGCCCTTCTCATTTCGAAATTTGCCATCGACACGCTTCTCGCCAAGATCCTTCAGCTGTGTTTGTAACTTCTTAACCTCAGAGGCAGAGAACTAGAAGACACAAGTTCACGTGTAAGCTTAACAGGCAGGACAGCAGAGATATAGGGTGGTGGCGGCTGAGGGAGGGGAAGCAAAAACGCACCCGAGGCTTGGTGTTTGCGAGCGCAATGGACCGGAGAATTGTCACCAATTTCTCATGAATTGCAGGTAGTGGGGGTCCTAGCTTCTGCACCATGTCCTGCAATTTATGGAGGGAAGCCTGGCATGATTCGACACGGTGAGAGAGAAGCTCCAACATATACGGCGAGCAGTCTTCGGAATTCTGGACAGTATGGGAGATCTTGTTCAGAGTGTGCGTGAGGCTGTCCAAGTCCTTGGCAGAGAAGATCTTGGCTTCGGTGAGGTGGTCCAGCAGGCGTTTGATTGTCGATGTCAGGGCATAGGCGGCGGGCGCTTCAGTGGTACGACCGATAGTCATAAAAAACAAGGAGAGAAGCTGAAAACAGCTGTCGAGGACCCGGTCCACTGGAAGGGAAGAAGGGCGTCAGTCACTAATTGACAGCAGAGAACAACGATGAGGGGAACTTACATCGATTCTCGTAAAAATTCGTCCCCTCGCGGACTTGATTTAGCAGACGCACTTGCTCAATAACCTCATCATATAGCCGGAGGACGTCCTGACTCCGGATGTATTTTGTGCGGTCTTGCTTCAAAAGCAGCAGCTGGTCGCGGGTCGTCTCGAGATTGGCAAGTATTTCGACTTCCTTGGCGTCGCGTGGCGCCGGGATAGCTGGGGTCTCCATGATGATCCGTTTAGCGACACCGAAGAGAATAAGAGCAGATATGGAAGATGCTAGGGTCAGGCTGATTCCAAGAAAAGAAAACCAGAGGTATCTCTAGTCCCTCGCAAATGTAAGAGAGAGTCAGATGAGGGGAAAGATATGGCGTCAAGAGGCTTGGCGCAATAGAGAGATAGTACGGAGGAACCGGATTATAAGACAGTGGCGATTCCGAGATGCAGGAAGGAGCCAATTGAAGCTGCCTTCCAGTAACCGGTCTGGTAAGCGACGGCGAGGAAGATGGGTGTCGGAAGATTAAGCTGAGGATTTGACGTGTCTGGACGTCGTACGGCTCTTGCCTTATCGTATGAAATCCAATAATAATTAGGAGATGTTCTAGTCCTCCCAATTGTATCTTAGAATGTCTGCTTTCGGCGGGGGTGGAAGAAGTCCGTCACCTGTAGCACTAGCGACTGAAAGCGTAAGAGCTTGTTCTGGGACTAGTAGTAATGCGCTATACGGTATAAGGACAGTGCTAGATCAATAATTGGACTGTGCACTTTACACCTTGCGCAAATACGCGTAAATGAGGTTCTTGTTATCGCGTGCGTCATACGCCAACACTCGATGTTGTGACAATGGGCGGTCATTCTACAGCCATCAGCTGCAAATTATGTGACCCGCGCTGTGGCCTATCCATTCCACGAATTGCTTTCACAGCCGTCCAGACCAGACTGTCCGAGCGCATCCTGGGTGTTGTCTCTGTGGCTTCACGACAGCATCCTTTCCTTCGGTTATTGTCTCCAGCTTTGCTCCACTATGTTGGGCCTCTACTGACCACTCTGCACCATGATTATTCTCTGCGCTGCAGTGCGGCTAGCAGCATTCCATTCGTGCACAGTACCACTTGTCGTTGATTTCCTTGTGCCCAGTCGCCATCTTGCCCACAATGTGCCTTGTCCACGCATCGTGCATTCTAAACAGTGGCATTCGTGCCGTTTCAGGCCTTCCACAGACTCGAGCAGCCTCTAGCAGGTAGGAATGAGAGCATGGTTATTCTCCTCGACCCGGCAATACTCGAAGGGTCGTTAAAACAGTCTCGGGCCGTTGACAGAATATTACAGTGCAGCGACAGTGCTTAATAGCGGCGTATCTCGTATCCAGCCTTATCGGCCTGCACAGCATACAGTTAGTCAGCAGCACAACGCATTTTCTGTTTATCCGTATCGCCGAATTACCCCTCAGGCCCGCAGTGGCCATCAACCCTATTGGCTAGGTTCTCATAAGGGCTTTTCGCCCTCACACAATCCGAACCTTTTTTTTTATCCGTGTGGGCTTAGAACATTTTGCAAAAGAGGAATTCAATTAAAATTACCGATTTCATTTCTTTTCTACCCATCCCAATATCAACCCATACCACCGTCTCACGACAACGAACAAAGCACAAAGCATTCGAAATGTCTACTGCTGAGCTTGCGACGTCCTATGCGGCGCTGATCCTCGCCGACGATGGTGTTGAGATCACGGTTCGTGCCCACCTTCCCGATCGCGAAAACAGGATCTGCAAGACATCGCGCAACGAGTGAAAGGACTGGATATGCTGACAGCTGAATTTTCAACTATTACAGGCCGATAAGCTGCAGACCCTGATCAAGGCTGCCAACGTTCTCGAGGTCGAGCCGATCTGGACACAGCTGTTTGCTAAGGTACGATAGAATCGACGACGCGCCTTCTGGGATTCGAGAATCGAGAAAAGATACATGGTGGAGGATGAGAAGAGGGGGATGACAGCAACACAGCTCTTACTCTCTGTCTCGGGTACCAGAAGAAGCAGAATTTTTTTATAGAGAGGATGCGATTGCTGACAGTCATTTCGGCACAGGCACTTGAGGGCAAGGACGTCAAGGATCTGCTCTCCAACGTTGGCTCCGGTGGCGGCGGCGCTGCCCCGGCGGCGGCTGCTGCTGCTGGTGGCGCTGCCGCCGCAGAGGAGGTTGCTGAGGAGAAGGAGGAGGGTACGTATTGCCAGGGCAGCTCACCATTCAACCTCGCAGATATTATGATGACTAACAGCCTAAATAGAGAAGGAGGAGTCCGACGACGACATGGGCTTCGGGCTGTTCGACTAAGCGATATCCGTCTCTCCCGCGTCTTCAACCCCATAAAGAAAAAAAAAGTAAGGGGGGAGAGATCGAGGAAAGAACTGCGGTTTTCTCCCTCTTCGTGCCCGTTTTTGTACCTTCAAATAATAATAAAATTATGAAAAGTCTTCACCACAACAGTGTTTGCGCTGCATGGGTGCAGTCTACGGCGAAAAGGGGCCCTTTCTCAGGGTAACACATTTTTGTTTTATGTGACGGCCTAAAAAAGGCCTGGGATGCAAGGATGGAGGGGCTAGATAGCCGGAGTCTCTGTTCTTATGAGATCGGAATATAAATGAAACGGCTGGTGGTGGCTGTCTTAAAATTCATCTGACACTGCCCAAAATGACAACTATCAGAGTATGCGTGAAATCGTGTCATCCCGCAACAGGAGCGCTGAACCTGAGCAATAGTCAACGGCATCCAGCGTTCTGGCCTGGCCCCGAATCCTTCGCCGTGACAGCTCACTGCGACTCCCGAAGGTGCAGCGAGCTTCGGGCAGCTATGCTCCCGGCTGTCACATCTTACCATAATCCATTCCGAAGCAACACGCCCCCTTTTTACTGCACCCGCAACACGGCGCTGGGAACCAGTCCCAGCTCCCGTAGCGTCTTGGCCAAGTCTGTAGGCCCATCAAAAACCTTTCGGGGGAAGGTCAGCTCGAATCGATTGGCCTTGAAACCGTCGTCAGTCTCGAGGGCCTGGGCCACTTCAAACAGAGTCGTATCGGCAGGAAATGTCTTTTGCACACTGCCAGACGGCAGCTGCAGACGGAGGCGAGCCTGGCTGTGCGCAGCAGACGAAGAAGAAGCAGCCCCAGCTCCGGCTCTTCCTGATAATGACGAGTTTGCCGAGCTGGCGGATGGTTGTGTCGGGACATGGCCCTCACGAGCAGCCTTGGCCTCTTCGGCTTTGCGGCGCCGCTCTTCCTTGTCGGCCTCGATGCGAGCCTTAATGCGCTTCTTGACCTCGATCTCCTCGCGCTTCTCGGCGCGCTTCTTCGCTGCCTCCTTGATCTGCTCCTTGCGCTGCAGCTTCTCCTTGAGATCTTGCGATTCCTTGGTAGACTTGAGGCGTATTTTCTATCGCGCATAGTATCAGAATCTTTTGAAATCCTCGTATTGCAGGACCTTTATCAAGATGCGGCCGCTTACCTCGTTCCGCAGCGTATCCTCTTTGTCGGCGAGGGCCTGCTTGGCCCGCTTCAGCTGCAATTTCTCCCGCAGTTCTGTCAGCCGGGCCGCCTTCTGCTCCTCAGTCAACGGAGCCAACTCCTCGGCAGATTCGGAGAAGTCAGAGTGGCCACTTGTGCGTGTCAGAAAAGGCACCAGAGTAAAGAGGTCAGTAACTGAAGTCCCAAGATACGTACGACTTGACTGCGTGAAACTCGGCTGTGGCCTGGCTGCGGAACATCTTGCCACACTCGTTACAAACAAGCGACTTGGCCTCCTGGTTCGTTTCCAGGGCTGCGATAGCCGCCTGAGTCGTGCCTTCATCATCAGAGTTCTCGCCATCCTTGTCCGCATCCACTTTCCCTGCAGCTCCTGCCGCTTTCAGCTCCTCCAAGGTTGTGTCCTGGGTGTCTTCCAGCCAGGTCAGGGCCCCCTGCAAACCGCCCGATTTTTTGACAGCAAGCTCGGCACGCTCTCGCTCGAAGCCCATCTCGAGCAAGACGTCAAGGTCAGACTGCGTCATGGCGGGCACAAGACAGCAGCGAGCTGAGTTGATGATAATCCTCCAAGTGAAAGGTCGTACTCGTACTCGTACTCGTAATGTGCGACTGTCAAGACTGATGGCAGTGACACAATACGCCGGGAGTGTCTCCGAGTAGGCACGGGGGGGTGTTTGTTGGAAAAGTCTCGATGCTTCTTCAAAAAGGTGTGAGGCTATTCTAATCAGGGGAGGAGAAAAGAGCTGCGATATGAAAGCAAACCTGTCATTAATTAGAGAATTACGGAGTAGGAACACGAAGCAGCGGAGCGACTAGTTAGGCATTTGCCAGTCGTCATCGGTTAGTGTGTGTGCACTGTACTCGTACTGCAGCGGCTGCTGGGCCACCCCTCAGCTCGGCGGGTTGTCTGCTGCCACTCCACCGTCACGTTGCGCTGCCAACTGGATCAGCCTCCGGGCACAGTGCACGGACGCCCGTCGAGGCAATTGCACCCGGTGGGCAGCTGATGATGTCGTAGCTGCTAGATATTTACTAATTTGTAATGAGCAGTACGACGTTTCCCCTTTCCTTTTTTCCCTCCTACTCGTAACTATTAACCTCGAGAAACCTTATCCCACTTCCACACATCTATTTTGATCATTTGTGTTCCAACCTAATTTAGGCTTTCTGTCCCTCCTTCGCGGCTAGTCTTTCTTCCCTTGTGTCTGTTCTTCCTTTTTTCTCATTCTATTCTCCCCTTTGTTCCTGCATCCAACCACTTCAAACCGGCGCTCTTCATCACGAACTTCCGAATACAACGCTCAACGCCCATTTCCTTTGTTCCCGAATCAACCACATCCGTATTCTTTCCCTCTCGTGCGCGGCCTCTTAAGTTTCGGAGCCGCCTGGCCAGATACCCCCTCGTCGCACCGCAAGCTTCCTCGACTCTTCCGATATTGGTGAACTGCAAACGCCAGCCATGTCTGTCTATATCCTACCTGCAGAACTCGGCTTCCGCCGTACGTTGTCCCATATATCCATCCCTCTATCCTTCCAAAGTTTTCTATACCTCCGCTCGTGTTTTGTCCCGAACTCCCCTTACGCCCCCATCCGTACATACGGGATGAGCACACTGCGCCACGGAAAGATAGCCGAGGCCGCTCAGGAAGCGAGTGTCTATATATAGGAATCATGTAGCTAATAGCATGACCTACGAGAGCAGGCCCTTTCACTGTCGAGGTCGCGGAAACCTTGACGATTAAGAACACAACGCCCACGCCGATTGCTTTCAAGGTCAAAACGACGGCGCCAAAGCAGTACGCCCAACCCGCATGATCTTGCTTGCGCAAATACCATTATAGTGTCTAAACCGTCTCACTCACCCGCTGCTCTCTCCAGATATTGTGTTCGGCCAAACTCTGGGCGTATTGAGCCTGACCGCTCCGTGGAGGTGTCTGGTACGTTGAATTTACCGCCTCGCATACGCCAATAAGCGCTTTTTAAAACGTAGTATTGTTCTAACATACTGCCTCGTTTTTAGTCCTTCTTCAGGCAATGAAGCAAGATCCTCCCGCAGACTACAAGTGCCGGGACAAGTTTCTTGTACAATCTATCCCCATCACAGGCGACAAAGAATTTGTTTCTGTTCAGGAGATCGTACGTCGTCCCCCTTCTACCACAGTTGAAGGTAGCATGCTAACATTATATCGCGCATCGACAGTGGGACAACGTCGAAAAGTCTGCCATCCAAGAGAAAAAAATTCGTGTCAACTTTCTATCCGTCGAGGGCACGGCGGAGCCTGATGCAGTCACGCCACAGCGCTCCATCCCCACTAACTACCCGGTTTGTTGGGCCACCATCGCTTCATTTGGTCTGTCTTGCTGATGCCTCCTTGCGCCTCGCGCCTCGTCTAGGTTGATTCCACTCCTGATGTCCCACCGCCTGCCTACGCGTCGCCCAGCGGGGGAGACTATAACGGGGTCAGCAGCATCGCATCTATCGCAGCAGTGACACCAGAAAGCAAGCATACGAGCAAGAAAAACGTCGAGCCTCTATCGTCACCGCAAGAGCTGGATGACTCTCCTGCAAGCTCCGCCGCCGCACCTGTGATCCCTGTTGCAGTTTTGCCGGCCACCACCGCTTCGACGACGCCAGTCAAGTCCAAGGATGCCACAATTGCAGCACTCCAGGCGAAGCTCGCCGAAGCTAATGCGCTGATTGCCTCGCTCCAGGACGGCGGTTTGCGACAGAGGAAGGCGGCAAGTATGGCGAGCACGGCCGACAATACTACAACAGAGGGAAAGGCACCAACATCTGTGTCTCCGCAGCTGGGTCAGGTCGTTCGACAAGGCACAGAGGGAGTGCCAGTTCAGATGGTTGCCTTGCTCAGCCTTTTGTCCTTCTTGTTGGCCTATTTCTTTTTCTGATATAAGATCGATGGCCGGTCTCGCCGTTTCGTGTCCTGTTCTTATTTTTTCTACATGGACAGCGACGCCTGTTGCAAATGGTTGGACGGCTTTGTACCCCAGGGCCATGATGACTGAGGCGTTAGCGCAGGCGGTCGTCCTGGATTGTTCAGGCGTTAGTGTCCGACTTGGGCACTTATACTGGTAGAGCATACAACTGCATGACCAGCGGTTCTTTTTATAGTTTTTTCTCATTTGCTTTATTTGTCTCTGGTTGGGATAACCATTTCTGACAGACAAAGAAACAACGGGTAGCTAGTATGGGGACATGTAAGAGAAAAGATCCCAGGGGCGTTGGGAAGGGGTCAATTAGTGAATTAGTACGATTTGGACGTTGAAGCAGGTCTACGTGTATTGGCTAGGAGGAACTAGGGAGAAGACAAGGTGGCAGCCCGCTATGACTTAACCTCCATATTGTTGTATGTTTTAATATTGCATTTTGTAGTTTCATCGAGCGCTGTGGTTGGTGAAGGCCACCATAGACAAATTCCGCACAAAAATACTTCGAATACTTGTATCCTACGCAAGACATATCAGGGATCTGGAAAATGATTGCTATCAACGACCGGATGCAAGAGGCTATTTCATTGGAAGTACGTAGAGCTCAGCTAGAAACCGACTTAATAACGGCGAGTATCTCATCTTCGGTGAGCTCCTTAATGCCCAGCAGCTCGTTGTCGGTGGGCTCAAAGTGGGCTCCGTAGCCTTCACCAAAAATGGCAGCGTTGATAAAGCACATGGCAGCAGCACCCATATCCGGGTTCGGCTTCTGAATCAGCTCGTAGCCCTGGGCCAAGACATCGTCAACGGACACGATGTTCTCCTTCCAGCCCTTGGCCCCTAGTGCCTTTTGTGCCTTCTCAGAGAGCTGCCGCAGCGTGAGCGCGGTGTCCTGCACGAACACGAGCCGGTTCTTTGTCTCCTCGGGGTGCTGCAGCACGCCCACCACCGCCCGCCCCACGGTTGCCAGCGTTGTCGTGCTGAAGACGCGGTCGCCGCCGTCCCACAGGCTGATGAAGCCGCCTTCAGCGCGCAGGCTGGCCAGCCAGCCGATCCGCATACCCCAGTCGAAGAAGGGGCCGTTGATGATTCCTGTGTAGGTGAGCTGTGTTCCAGCGAGCTTCTTCTCGAGGGCCTGGCGGAACTCGGCCTTGGGGCCCAGAGGCGGCAGGGCGATGACTTTGGGGTTTGCTGTGTTGGAGCCGAACTCGGAGGGGACGACACGCTGCACACCAGCCTTGATGGCGGCGTCGACGAGGATCAGCTGCTTGTCCAGAGCGGTGGCGCCGAAGGTGATGACCAGGGCATCCTGGCCCTGAAGGGCGGAAGCGATGGCGTCGACTGAGCCGTAGTCGACATGCTGGACCCTGGCGGCGGCAGGAAATGTGTGGGTAGAGCCGGGGCGGCTGAGAATGGTCACGGAGAAGCCGGCCTTAAGGAGCTGCTCGACAACGGCAGGACCAAGGTTTCCGGTGGCCTGGATTCGGTGGTTAGCTGCTGGAGCAGGTGAAAGAAAAGGTAGATGATCATGGATATGGCGCTGCATAACTCACTCCTGCCACGGCAACTGTCTTGATGGGAGCCATTGTTTTATTCGGTGTATAGTTGGAAAGAATGTCGTGATTGTTGGTTGTGCTTTTCTTAACTGTTTCCTTTTTCAAGTCTATTCGAACTAGATTGTACGAGCAGAGCCGGGCTATATATATATGTGCTGATCCCACAACTGTTTCTAATTGGAAACACGAGAGAAAGATTGCGACATTATCAACCAGCCTGATCAATTGCCACTGGCCCGCTGTATCCCACATGAAGGTTGAGATAGTACGGCTTCGCAAAGCCGAGGACGAAGCAAGTGCCACCATTTAGAGTTTCGCACTAGCTGCAGTAGCGCAGCCGCATCCCACATTCAACCCATCAACCCACATTGGAGGTGGCTATCCCACATCCCACATAGAAATGCCAAGAATCAGTCGTTTGCTGGCGCGCTTCGGCATATATGACCGGCAGCCGACCACGTAAGCGGCTTTCCGTCACCCGAGTAAATGTGACATGTATTAGGAATCTTCCAAGGCCAACAATGCACATTTAAGTCTCTAGTTCCATGTAGGCTGGTATGTTCTGATCCGCATCTAAGTGCTGGAATAGATTCACAAGCCCAAACGACTGGTCTCTCCGAGGAAAACAAGACCTTTGTACAGTACGGAAGACCTTGCGAGTACTCGTACTCTGTAATATTCGTACTGCTAGCATAGTCTACATATCCACGAGTACATTTGGAGTACAATGGCCTTTGCGAGATGTGGGGACTTGCGACGAATCAAACCCCACCAATCAAGGATCAAGGGGACCTCTCCCACTTTCGGCATATGAACGTCGGCCATTCTCTCGTCTCAGCTCTAGTTGTTTTTCAAGCCAGCGCTCCGTATCCAGAAGAACTCCACTGCACATGGGCAGGCTTGCACATGTGGATTGTAAGATAGCTCACAGAAGCGCTGTTATCCCACAGCCTAGACGGCAGCTGCCGGGCTACCGCTTCGTTGCCAGCAATCGGTTGTCGTAGCCGGACAAAAGCAGCAAAAAACACCCTACCGTGAAAACAATGGATCTCGACAGCACCACCACCCCGGAGGCTGCCCCAGATCGTCCGCCGGCTGACCAGGCTGTGCGGAACCCCACACTCTTCTACTGCAGTGCTCCACGCTGTGGCAAGTTCTTCAACCGCAAAGAGCACCTGACCCGACACGTCAGGTCATCGCACAGCTCACATCCCCAGTACGAGTGTCCGATATGTGGACGGCGCTATGCGCGGAGGTATGTGGGCGTGCTTCTACTTGCTGCCCCATTCTCAGTCACCTCTACTAACGGAACGACACTTGGCTTCTCCCCTTGCAGCGATGTGCTCAAGCGCCATGTTGAGAACCATCCCCGAAACCCGCATTCGCGGCATCCGCGGCTCTCGCCCTGCAACGGCTGTGCAGAGCGTAAGTCGAAGTGTGACGATGGCGTGGCGTGCCAGGCCTGCATCAGGTCACATACCGAGTGCGTCCGCTGGACGACAGAGCCGACAGAAATAGCAGGCACCCGGGCGCTGCCGGCCAGTCGAGAAGACGACGGCCAGCAGTCGTCGCCGCCCAGCGGCGCTGGGACGGAGACATTCACGGGCGCTGTCGGCACTGCCAGCACCGTCAGCACTGTCAGCATAGACCAGAGGGACACCTCCACGCATGTCGTTCCGAGCCCGTCCGGATCGGAGGACTATCCGATCTGGCTTGCCACGGCGGCGCCAACAGCCGCCCAGCAGCCCTCGCCCTCGTCATGGGCACTACTATCCGGCATACCGCAACAGCCGCAGAATGAGCGCACGCCCGACAGCATCTCGCAACAGCAGAGCTATGCGTCTTCAGGCTCTCCGGGCGCTCCTGCTGTCCTGCCAGATGTTGACCTGCAGATGATGCACGACACTCTTGCGCTGCAACGGCTAATGCGAACGTATTTTTCGACAATCCATCCGCTTTGGCCCCTCCTGCACCGGCCGACATTCAGCGTTGAGAAATGTAGCCCGCTGCTCCTAAAGAGCATGATCCGCCTCGCCAGCCTGGTGGAAGGCGGACACGAAGACTCGAGCATGGGCCCCATGGTGCTGAGCTCCGTCTTTGCCTC
>JRUC01000426.1:0-20734 GCA_000806385.1 Leptographium procerum
AAGCAGTGGGGACAGAGCCCATCCGGTCCCAGCGCCACCAAAGAGCATTGGCGGGGTGCTGCGGGCGGTTTCGATCCAGAACAGGGTGCAAAGCCTGCTGAGCGAGTCTCAGACTACGGCACACCCGACTAGAACTGCGCAAGGCTACGGGCACTTTACCGACGAAAGTCCTGACGACGCAGGCACTGCAATGACAGGTGTCGTAGGTGCAGGTGTTGGAGGAGGGGATCTTGGTGACCGCCCAGAGTTCCGAAAAAAGCCGCTGGCGCGCACAGGCACGGCCTCCTCGACGGCCTCGGCATCAATGGAAGCTCCCCGCTCCCATGTCACCGGCGGTGGCAGCAAGCCGCCGCCAGCTAAGCCGAAGCCGTTGCATCTAAATAGCAGGACGAACACGATGGACAGCACGGCCAGCGGCCGATCGTCTATGGACCGGTCGTCTATGGACATGGCCCGGCCGGGATCGCCGACCATCTCCACGTCCAAGCGACCTGTCAATGTGGGGATTGGACGGCTGACGGGCAAGGGGGGAGTGGAGGTTATGTCGTCGTCGGTGTCGTCTTCAATGGCGGCAGCACCAACGCAGCTGATGGCCGTGGATCTTCCGGGACAGCCCGTGCTAGAGGGCATGTCGCTACAGGACCGCGACGACTACATCCGGGACTTTCAGCGGCGGTTTCCGAGCCTGACAACGATTGAGATGGTGGAGCGGGATCTAGCGGCCGAAGAGCAGGGCCGGGGACGGTGACATGGGGCCCAGTCAGGAGAGAGCGTTGCTGTGTTCTTTGGCTGATTTCCTGGCTCATTCTCTCTCTCTCTCTCTCTCTGCTTCCTTTTGATTGTTTATTTGGCCTTTCGGTCTTTTGGCCTTGCAGGCCTTGTGGCTTTTTTGGCTGTTCAGCTTTTTGGCTCTTTTGGCTTTTGTTAGCATATGCATCTCTCTACCCACATACACCTGCACGTTTGGCGTGCACACACACATAGATATATACATGTCTGCTTTCTCTTCTTCGTTTGCGTGGAATATATGTGTTTGTTGTTCTGCTTCGGCTTATGAAAGCTAGCCAATTCGGCTCTACAGCAAGCAACCTAATAATCCCAAAGCCGTTTCCTCTGAAGCACATACTATGTGAGGGACATGCTAATACCAAAGCTATACTCTATCCGCTTTAACAGCCAGTCTCCAGTGAGTGCTGCTTCATTTTATTTGCCTGGTGGACTGCGTACAGCACTTTAAATTGATGACTAATCGGCTGTCTGGCAGTCGCCGGGACTTCAGGCGGCTGGCACTGGCGCCAGTTCGGCGACCGATCGGCTGCCCCGCGACAGCCCACACTATTAGGCCAATGTCGTCGGCGAAGCGGATTGTCTACACTTTTTCTGGGGAATTCGGCGACGCAAAGCGACGCTTATTCCCAGCATGGGTAGCCCTAACATAGTATTATGGGTGTCGCGCTTGTTTTCTTTATAAAGTTGGGCTTGACAGCTCTTTTTCAACTGGCTTAATAGTTTCTTTCACTTTCGTCTCTTTTCTCCATCGCTCTTGTCTGAAGACCACTGAAAAAAAAAAGCTGCAAAATTTCCACCACCAACACTAGATCAGGCAACTCCTACCGACAAACGGACTCTTTTCACAATGTGTTTTGGCACCGACTGCCCTACCTGCTGTAGGTTTAGTCCTGCGAGGGGCCCCACGAAATCCACTTTCTTGTTGACAAGCCCCCCTCCCTTCTCTTCCTCTAGCTAAGAAGTCCTGGCGCGGCTGCGGCCGGCACATTCCCCAGGCACTCAGCGGTGTTCCCGAGTCGGAGTGGTGCACGTGCGAGCCACGCGTGACCGTCGACGGCAAGGAATATCCACCGGCGGCCAAATCGGCCGGTATTGGCTCCTTTGTCGGCGGGCTGTTTGGCGGAGGCGCCAAGAACGAGGAGGGGAAGAAGAACGAGTTGTGAGGGCGACCTGTGAGAGCGAGCTGTGAGAGAGGGGCTGTCTCGGGTAGCAGCGGGGTTGCAAGATGCTATCTTGGACCAGACGGGACAGCTTATCTGGTGGAAGAGTAAAGTAGTAGTACTATGGTAAGATAGTAAGATATAATAGCAGATGCACGAGAAAAGAGTGGCGCCAGCGATGATTTGCTGGCGCGGTCGCTCGACCGCTCCTTCCATCGCATTTCCATTAGCAATTGGGCCAGTAGTTGCCGTGTAAGAGATAAAACCAGAGCTTTACTATTTTTGGAGCCAACACCCGCTCCTTCCTTCTCTCTCCCTCAGATCACTCCGGGAATTTGGAGATAATAGGGACAGAGACAATTCTTTTGGAACAGACCCAAGAACAAAACTAGGAAAGAAGACTGAAAAGGGCAAATCCATATAATTCTTA
The DNA here is from genome assembly GCA_000806385.1 of Leptographium procerum. Lineage (NCBI taxonomy): Eukaryota > Fungi > Ascomycota > Sordariomycetes > Ophiostomatales > Ophiostomataceae > Leptographium > Leptographium procerum. The sequence goes on from JRUC01000426.1 coordinate 2,380, forward strand.
TTTTTGACCATGCAGCTCTTGCGGCCACTCTACGCGCTATGGCCGGCGCCGGCCTCAGGCTCGCAGTCGGCCTCGACTTTCTCGCCTTCTCCTCCTTTCCCTCCTCTAGTCGCCATAAGCGGTCTCGTCGTACTGCTCTCGCTGATCTGGTTTGTGGTCTCGGCCGTGCGCTCGCCGCTGCGGCGCATCCCCGGCCCGCGGCTGTCGCTGTTCTCGTCGGCGGCGCTGCGCTGGCACGAGCTGCGTGCGGGCCGGACGAACTACGTGCACTCGCAGCACCTGCGCTATGGCCCCGTGGTGCGGCTGACGCCCAACGAGGTGTCGTTTGCCTCGGCGGCGGCGATCAAGGAGATCTACGGCTCGGCCGGCAGCGGCTACGACAAGACCGAGTTCTACAACCTCTTTACCATCTACGGCCGGCGCACCATGTTCTCGACGCTGAACAAAGAGAGGGTGCAGTGCTTTTTCTTTCCCCCCCCTGTCTAATCAGCCAATCAGTCTCGTGCTTATTTGTCTCTCTTAACACCCTCTAGCACGCCCGAAGACGCCGCATCCTGGCCGACCGGTACGCCAACAGCAACGTCATGAAGCCGTCGTCGTTGAGCGGCATCGAGGAACGGTCGCAGATCTTTGCGCAGCTCTGCGGCTCTGCAGTCGACCGCACCCTCGACATATATGTGAGTTGTTGCCGAAACGCCCAGTTGGCAGAGCACAGGACAGTCAAGACTGACATCGGATTCGACACTGACACTGCCGGAAACAATCAGATCGGTGAGTTTGACATATGCCCAGAAATAGCAACGGCAGCTTGTGCTTTTCGAACTGACAGCAAGCCCTAGCTCTTCATTCCTATGCTTTTGATTGCGTGACCCACCATCTCTTCCATCCCTACGGCACAAACTCGCTACGCGACAAAGATGACGAGGAAATCATGCGTGAAGTGACGTTTGACGACAGCCTCCAGAGTATGCCACTCTTCATTTCAAGACCTCTCCCTTCCCTCCTCTCTCCCAACCTCTATATACCTCTATATAGCTCGATCGCCCGAGCTTGATCTAACAACCAACCCATTCGTGCAGACCGTCTCATCCGGTTCTACTACCCAGCGCTGCATGCAGTTATCGGCCGCGTGCTGGCGCTCTTTGTCAAGCCGCGCGAGACTCCGCTGGCCGATACCTTTGTGCTGGAGACATCTGCTCAACCGGAGCCGGCTCCCTTTACGCTGCTCAACCGCATGCACGAGAAGCAGCACAAGGCTGCCGGCGACGATGATGTAGAGAAGAGCTTCGACCTGCTCGACGCCGCTGCCGAGAGCCTCGACCACATGGCCGCCGGCATCGACACTACCGGCGACGCCTTGTGCTTCCTCATGTGGGAACTCTCGCAGCCACGGTCACTGTCCTTCCAGGAGCGCCTACGCTGTGAGCTGCGTCAAAACGCCCAGAGCGCCAGCCCAGTCCCCTGGGACCGCCTGCCGTTCCTCGATGCTGTCGTCCAAGAGGGCCTGCGCTGCTTCCCGGCTATCCCCATGTCGCTACCTCGTGTCGTGCCCGGCCGCGAGTGGGGGACGACCAAGGGGATGCGGTCGCAGCAGTCTTCGCCTTCTTCTTCGTCTTCTTCTCCGTCTCCCGACGGCCGCGTCATTGACGGCTTCTTCTTGCCTACCGGTACCATCGTCAGCAGCCAGGCCTACACAGCGCACCGCCTCGACACCACCGTCTTCCCCGACCCGGACACTTTCAACCCCGATCGCTGGTTGACCGAGGACGGCGATGCCGACCGGAAGCGCCTCTTCTTTGCCTTTGCCAGCGGCGGCCGTGGCTGCGTCGGAAAACAGTATGTGCCTTTCATTTATGATCTCTTTTACACAACTACTCGTTGTCAGCTCGTGTCCAACTACTAACAGCCACTGTCCAGTTTGGCCTTGGCCGAGATGAAGACGCTCTTGCGGGACATCTACAGCCGCTTTTCCACTGCACCTGACGCCTCCATGACGGACGAGTCAATGCGCATGTCCGACCAACTAATCTCTTCCCGGCCGCTCGGCCAGCGGTGCCTGCTCAAGTTCATTCCGCTAGACGACGTCTCGGGTACACCTGAATAAGGCTGGCCGGAGAAGAAAAATCAAAATCCAAGAAAACCCTCTTCCCCCCCCAAAAAACAGAAATGATACAGAAGCCAGACACAGTTTTATTAGACAATTACACCATAGACGGCGACGGCATGTGAATTCGAAATAGACAAAGGCTGTTCTTCTCTAGCCTTTCACGATATTGCATTTTTGCCCTAGCATTGTATGTCGAAATGAGAACATCTCCACGTGACAGCAGAATTCTATTCTATTCGGCCTGTTTGGCTGCAGCTATGAGCACTTATCCTGCCTGATAGGTGCACGTGCCAAGGTCTCGCTCCTGTTTTGCCCCTCACCCATTTCTACCCATTTCTAATACGGCATCGTTTGTGTGAAAATACAACGCGAGTCAGGTGGGGCCCTTCCATTTTCTGCTACCACCTTTGTGTCTCATTAATTCCCAACCAGCTTTTTTTCCTGCCTAAATTTTTCTCTTCTGCCTTTTTTCTCCCCCCATTCGCCTCGATTTCTTCCCTCGAAGCAAAGCAAGCTGCGTTCCCAACAAAGAAAGCAAATTCACCTTTCTCTTCTTTTCACACTCGCAGACCGTCTCTTTCGACGCAAGCTGACAGCCGCCTGACCAAAAACGTCGCAACCCTCCCAGACTTTGCCGTCTTTCTCGGTTCCAAAGCTACAGCATCGCCTTCCTCTGCCCGCATCGGATCGCCAGGAACCAAACTCCTCGCGTCCTTTAACGGCCCCCTCTTCCTATCACCACTCAACGGTGTCCCTAACTTCGCACTTCTTGGGTTGCTGAACTCGGCATCCACGCCTCTTCCTATCAAGGCGACCATCACCAAACTCTCCGTCTCCCCCTTCCAACACAAACACATAACCCAGATACAGGTCTTGTTTATGTATCAGCACGACAATATCTCCGAGTCTACTCACTCACCTCCCATCAGGCTGCAAACATTTCGCATAACGCGGAAATCTTGTAGCATCAGTCAGAGCCCTCACGGTTGAAGCCATTTGCAACAAAAGCATCGCGCTTACAAAAAAAAGATTTGCACAAGAAAACGACAATTCTTTCGTCTTTTATCCTTTTTTTGCAAAACTCCTCTAGTATTGCAAAAACAGCAACAACCAAGGAACAATCAAGTTCTTTAGGACCTTTTGCGTTAATGCCTCCGACTTTCAGGATCCAGCACCGACCTTCCCTTATGTCAACGCAAAGTCTTGTTCTTCACTGACACTTCCACCCTGGCTTGCCTTCCTCGCGCAATTTCGCGATTTTCTTCATGCATCCTTCGACCTTCGCTTTATCCTAGACAAAGTCAAATCTCGCCGCGACTTCTCGCCTCATCTCTTCTGTGAAAGGAACCTTGTCCACACTATTATCACGGCGCTCTTCCGCTTTGTAACAGGCCAAACCCTCGGAGCAGTCAAATTAAAGACTCCGGCACGCAACAACCACAAAATTTCTATCAAGGGTCAGCTTGCACCGCAACAACACCGCCACCATGAGTCTCATCAACGTTCGCCGTGATGTCACGGACGTCTTCTACCGCTACAAGATGGAGCGCATCCAGACCAAGATCGAAGGCAAGGGCAACGGCATCAAGACGGTTGTCACCAACCTCAGCAGCGTCGCCCAGTCGCTCGCCCGCCCCGGAGCCTACCTGATCAAGTACTTTGGTTTCGAGCTGGGTGCCCAGACAAACATCGACCCGCCCGACGACCGCTGGATCATCAACGGTGCCCACGAGGCAGCCAAGCTTCAGGACTATCTCGACGGTTTCATCTCCAAGTTTGTTCTCTGCAAGAAGTGCAAGAACCCCGAGACGGTCGTGCAGATCAAGGACGGTCGCATCTGGCTGGACTGCAAGGCCTGCGGCCAGCGCACTGAGGCTGACCTGCGCCTGAAGCTCAGCGGTTTCATCCTCAAGAATGTTCCAAAGAAGGGCAAGAAGGACAAGGCCGAGCGCAAGGCGGCCCGCAAGGCGAAGCAGAACGGCACCGCTGGCAACGGCAGCGGCGACGACCCCTCCGGCTCGGCCAAGGAAAACGACGACGCTGGCAGCGACGACGAAGGCTCCACTTCGCCCACCGCTGCCTCGGCCACGTTTGCCGCTGCCGCGCCGGGTGCTGCTTTTGCCAAGACCACGACAGAAGATGCCGGCCCCAAGGAGGTCGAGTGGAACGTCGACATGACCGAGGAAGCTATCCGGGCCCGCCAGAAGGCCCTGCCGGATGAGTTCAAGCAGAAGATGCTGCTCAATGGCAACGGCGCCGAAGACGACGACGAGGATGGTGAGGGCGGCGGCAACACCGTCTACGACCAGCTGGGCGAATGGATCCACGCTCAGGCTGAGGAGAAGGGCGGTGTTGACAAGCTTGTCGACATCAACATCTACGTCAAGGCCCGCGAGTTTGGCATTGAGTCCAAGCACCGCACCGTCCTCGTCCTCGTCCAGTCCCTCTTTGACGAGAACATCCTGACACAAATTCCCAAGCGTGCGAGCATGCTCAAGAAGGTAAGAAACCCTTCTAGGAAGAAACCCTTCTAGGACCGACCCTTCTTTTAATTCTTTTTTTTGCGTATTTGCGCAAAACGTAATACTAACCTATATTCTTTTTTTCAGATGATCACGTCTGAGCGCCACGAGAAGGCCCTCCTTGGCGGCACTGAGCGCCTGATTGGCCAGCTGCTCAAGGCCCACCCGGACATGATCGACAAGGTTGTCAAGATCCTGCAGCTGTACTACCACAACGATCTCATCTCTGAGGAGGTCGTGACAAAGTGGGGAACCAAAGCCAGCCGCAAGTACACCGACCTGGCCACGTCCAAGAAGGTCCGCAAGGCTGCCGAGCCTTTCCTAACCTGGCTGGCCGAGGCCTCGGAAGAGGAGTCTGAGGAGGAATCCGAAGAGGAGGATGACGAGTAAACAGATTGAAAATCCACGGGAAGTTATTGGGGAAATCAAAGAAACAGATTGTCAAGCCACCTTGTTATTTACATGCTCGCTTTTCGGGATAAACAAAACGAAAAAAAGAAAATAAGCACACAAAGACGAGAGACGGGCTCGGTGGGCGTCTAGTTGTATCTCTGTACACTTCACTTTCTTTCACCCTGTAAACAGTGCTGTAGCATCACTACCATCTTGTCTCATATTGCAGCTGGTTCGGTACTGAACGCCATTGCCAACTACTTGGCATCGTGCTAATCACACTTTTGCATATATCATCCGAGCCATCTTAGCATCGAAAGGCAGTGCCAGAACCATGTATTAGTTACCGTCATACAACTGAAACGTTAACCCGCCAGCCTTGGCCCTTGCCCATCTGACCTAGGTAATAACACCCGAAACGCCTTCAGCAATCACAATCACAACACCATCCGATAGACAGACAATTAGTTCCCCAGTCTTTGAAACTAAAAAGCAACTCCTAAAGTTGAGGCAGCAGCGGGCCCCTGACTTAGCAAAGCACTTTGTCAATATCACCATTGCTCCATCTCAGTGGTCCCTCCGCCGATATTGTCTTTGTCACCTCTAAAAGCTGGCGGGTCGTGCGAACTTTGCGCAGCTGTCGGATCACCCCAACTTGGTACAAAGTCATCCCTGTCCTTCGTAGCTTTGGCTTTGCCCCGTTTCGATCGGCTATGCCTCTCCCGATTGTCATAAGCAGTTTCCTGAGTATTTGAAACTGGTTCTTCCCATGCACCTGGCATAGACCGGTATTCTATCGTGTTCTTAGCTGGCTTGAAATACCCAACTCTCACTTTCATTTTGCACGCAGGAAGCTTTCCTCGCGGATTTTTCTGTTGCTTTGACTTGTTCCGTGCTAATCGCAAAGGGGACATACCTTGGCTAGGGTTCGGGGGCACAACCCAACCCCAATTACCTGCGTCACCACTGTTGCGGTGCTTCTCTCTTTTCTTTTGTTTGTAGGCCATGGGCGGAATGACATTTGTGTCCGAGGGGAGCGCGGTGAAGCCGGACGAGGACATTTTCCAGCTGTCATTGTTGTCTGCTGAGTTGGGCCGGTCTCTTTTCTGGCCACTAGAACTGTCATTGTGCCAATTTTTCTGCGAAGTGGTCTCCTCCGCGCCGATGTTGGCCCAATAATCGTCTTCAACTTTCTTGTTGTTATTGTCGGCACTCCCAGCACCCCATCTTTCATTCTTTTGATCCGTGTTTCCCCAATTGGTATTCCCATCATTGTCTGCCTGGTTTGCACCAGTATCGTTGCTCCACGGTTCCGCTGAGCTCTGGTTTCTCCGACCTCCATCCTGGTTTTTGTCAAGGGACGGCGGGTTATCCCATGCACTTCTGCCCCATCCTTCGCCACTGTTGTCGTCGTGATTGAAGATGCTAGCGGCGTTGCTATTTGAATCAAGGCCGTCGTTGCCATCTCTTTCCCTTGTTTCTTGCCTTTGAGAAGATCTCTGACGCGCTTGGTGGCGATTGGGAGGCGATGAATAGTAGTTATTACCACTATCGAGCTTTGATTGTTCCATTACCTTGGGCGGGGATCTTCTTCCTCTTTCAGGCTTTCTTCTCTGATATTCGTGGTCCGTATTTGCCTCTGTCCTCCTGTTGTACTCCGACGATATGGTTCGAGGACTAGTCTCTAATCCCATAGGATTGTAGTAAGGAAGTGGTGGATATCCAGACAGGCCTGGAAGGGGGGCAACTGGTTGTCCGGGCCAATATGGCATCGGCGGGGCGAACGAAGAGGGCAGTCCAAATGGCGAAGCCTCGTTGTACGGATTTGATAACGGATGAGGCACACCGACAGGCAAGCTTGCAACCCTATTTCTATTACGGATTGGGTACATTGTTCCTGTCGGATTCCCATAGACAGGCCCATGGTAAACTCGTACCGTACCGCTATCAATGTCGTAAAACGAATTAGGCCGTGGATCTTCAGGCTCTTCAACAGCATGTTCAACTTTCAACACTTGTGCCCTAACTGGGAGAAGGAGGTTTGGTCGGACGATGTCTTGGCATGGAGTTCTCTCTGGTCTGAATGCCAAGGGCTGGACAGTCTGTGCTTTATTTACCTGAGGCTTTGAAGCCTCGAGATTGGAATATTTAGGCCCAACATCTTTGGAATCAGTATTATTAGCCTCAACATTCTTGGTTTCGGCTTCTTTGGCCTCGGTTTTCTCTTTCGCTTCCTCGTCTTTCGATGCAGGGACTCTTGACTTCTATAACTCAAGTTAGTACACATTTGAGCAATGGAAAAATTGGGGCTTTCCTACATGATGCTTTCTGGAATAGTGCCTATGAGCTCTCCGTGAACTTCTTCTTCTCGGGAGGGAGTCCGTATCAGTGCTCACATAGGATTCGTAGCTTGTCTCAGACTCAGACTCTTCGGTCTGGGGACCGTCCTCTGACGAATCAGTCACAGGAGAAGCTGCCAAGTCATTTAGTAAAGTTATCAAACTAGTAATATTTTACCTACATCTCAGTTTAATGTGTCTTTAACATTTGGCTTACCCTTGTTTTTTCTCCTTGGTATGCGTTGATGGCATCGAGGCTGTGGTGGCTCGCTGTCGCTGGTGTCTGATTCGTCAGAAGAGTTCCTGTGTTCGATTTGTCTCAACTCTCGCAGCTTTCGGTTCAATCGGCGTTCTCGGTAGCGAAGGCTCAGCTTGATCTGCTTTGCCTTGCACTTTGGACATCGGCATGATTCTGAGTCATCTGTATCGCGACCACTAGATGTCGATCTGCTCCAGCGCCTTCGGCTACTATGCCTCCTAGATCGCCGTCGTCTCCGGCCTCGTCCATGCCCATCACTGCTGTCATTGAATTCCATGGCGTTGCTGGTCTCGCCTTCCTTATCAGAGGCAGATGGAGCCTCTTTTGGCATTTCTGTTGGTGATGTGACCGCCGACTTCTTTATTGCCGGCTTGGGAGGACTAGAGAATGAGACCTTTTTGGTCGCGGAATTGTCTGGATCTGCGGGCTCGTCTCTTTCAATCCAAGCGGCGCGTGGGTAAGTAAGCGCAACCTTCTCAACTTGCAGCTCGTCATCGGTGAACAACTCGAGTTTGTATTGTTGCTTCTCGTTGCCAGAAGGGGGGTTGGGCTTCCGGATTCGTTTGGGGAGGTTTTGCCCGATCACCCACTCGGCAAACGAATGAGGAGGCATGATGAAAATTGCGGTACAGGCACCTCGTCACTGTTGTAATGTTGGAATTCGGAAAGATAAAATACGTATACAAGGGAAGAAAATCAAAGAACGGACAAAATCGGCTTGATGCAGCACCACCGGTGAGCTTAAGGGAGACTTTTGAAGGTAGTTAGAAGGAATTACAAGACTGTGGGCTATATTTTACAGCGGCAGGAATAGGGAACAAAGCAAAACAAAGAGTCAAATCCAATAAGTCGAAGAAAACTGCCAAAAACGGTGGAAATGATCAAGTGACGGACATTACCTTTGATGTGAGACGAACAGAGGATCTGGGCGATACAGACATCTCCTGAAGCTAAGGTGAAAAGCAGGACTGTGGTCAAAATTAATGCTGAAGCAAATGGGGATGTAGATTAGAAGAAGAAGAGCACAATCTCAAAAGCCTTCAAAATGGACGAGGTCGACGGCTCAAAAATGAAGGAAAAAGGATACAAAGAAAGCCACAATCTCGGGTGGTCTCAAAATTCTCAAAAAGGACAGAACGAAGGGGATTTGTAAGAGTTGGGAAGGAGGGAGCCATTTGTGTAGGTGGTAAGAACGGAAGAAGTAAGGAAACAAGGGAACAGAGGAGAGAAAAAAAATACAGAGGGAAGGCGCGCTTTGGCAAGGTCCTTCCTCAGATTGGCACAGATGCCCGGGCAACGAAGCCGTCTGCCGAGAGCAAGAGCAATTCACGTGGATGTAGCCATAGAAAGGATAGACTATTATGTCGCTGAAAGATAGTCAAGAAACACTCTTCAAGCACTGATGTGCATTGTGAGCAGATCTCTTCCCGAGTAAAAGAACAACAAAGGAAAAAAACTCAGAAAGGGCATCGTGTCAGATACACCTTCAAACTATACCTCCCACATTAAAGATCAAGTGCAGCCAGCCTACCGTCCTATATCTTTGCACCAAAAATAGAAAGGTAAAATGTCGAGACTTTCGTCATCCGCCATCCTTCTGTCACTCTCATCGTACAGCACAGCTCCCAGTTCACAGGTTCGCCCGCGCCCGCTTCTCGTCTGCGTCCCAGCGCCGGTTGATGCTCACGTTTTGCCAGTACGCCCACGCGGCTGCTGCCAGGCCCAACGGCGGACAGAGCAGCAGTGCCTGGTGCCACCACGGCGGGCTGGCAGCACGCAGCCGCTCGACGGCTGTGGCCACCTGCCGGGCCAGATCCTCACGGTCGCCGTCGTTCCACAGCACTATGCCACGGGCAGCATCTCTCCTTTTCGTCGTCTTCGCTCCTCCCTCTCCTCCCTCTCGCGCCTCGCAGCGCCTCGCCTTCTCCCGCACGTCGCCCTGGCTGTGCACGCGGTTCGTTGCGTCCTCCTCGGTCAGGTGCGGGTCACGAGCCCGCAGCCGCGCCATCTGCACGGCCTGATCGTGCACGGCTACCACCATCACCGTGCCGCACAGCACGTCCAGCCTGCTTTCAAACAACAACGGCACGTCCAGCACGACGGCCCAGCAGCCGGTCACGTAGCAACGCACCATCATCCGGTACATGGCAGATCGAACAGCCGGGTGGATTATGCCGTTGAGAACGGCACGATCGCGGCGGTGCTCCGGGTCGTCGCCGAAGACGCGGCGGCCCAGAACCGCTCGGTTCAGCGGACGTCCGCCACCCGGCTCGGACGCCTCCAGCAAAAGGTCAGGCGTCGTCGGCCCAAAATAGGCTACGATCTTGCCGTAGGCCGGAGTTCCGGGCTCGACTACCTGGCGGGCCAGCCTGTCGGCATCAATGACGGGTAGGCCATACGGCGGCGCCGATAGCAGCCCGGAGACGGTTGACTTGCCTGTGGCAATGGAACCGGTGAGCCCGATGAGAAGCATAGTGGTCCGAGAAGCAGCAGGAGACCGTCCGTGGCCGGCCGGAAGTAGTTCGATCAAACAGTGGCGTTGCGGGTGTTTGGGGGAAATCCCAGTCAGAGTCCTGCACATGTCAGTGAAATCCATGTGATGGCGATGAGGTCAAGCACACGTGACCTGCACTTCTGTGGGGCGCTGCATGCGGGGTGAGGAGAAAAAAAAAAGAATGACGAATGTACTCCGGATCCCCTGCAGCGGTTACAACCGTTGGGCAAGCTAGACTCTTTTCGCCAGCAGTGCGATTATTTGACAGCTGTGATGCGCGAATAACGCATATTACCGGTCGGCAAAGCACGGCAAATAGAGTCAACCAGGTCGTAAACAGCTTGAGTGAGAACAGTTTTTGCCAGTTACAACCTTTCGCAACATACTAGCCCGTAAAGCATCTGCCTATCTACCCATTTCCCTATATTATAATGTGACCCTTCACACTCTTGCTTCTTTCGCATACGTATGTAACCGAAGCTCCACCTCTAGGCACCGTCTAGACCAAAGCCACCACGCAAAGCAAAGGTGAAAAATAAGCGAAGCAAGGAAAACAAAGGATAAAACTCCTTCACATGGTTGCATACTAGCCATTAAGTGCTTTTCTGAAGTTTCGTTTCTCGGATAACTGCCCACACCAAGTCAGCTTGCTGATTTTGGTTCCTAAAGATACTGGCATTCCTTACTTTGGAGGCAATTGCACAATACACCGGTGGCGTCTGTCCAAGACTGCCAAACATCAGTTTGGCAGCCGCACAGCGTAAAAGACGCCCGTATCTGTGACGTACCACCGACAACCGATGCGGTCGACGGTAGCACGATTGCGCTGTGTCCAGTTGCCATCGAGCTCACGGACCCAATAGAAGCGGGACTTGTCGTCATCTGCGGGCTTAAAATCCTGTGGCTCGTTGAGGTCGTTGGCATATGCAAACTCCAACTGCTCCTGCAGGACTTCGCCGGGCGTCTGCCCCACCCCCACAGCTGCTTCAGGGTGAATTCCCATGGCCTCACCATAGTTACCAGGCATTGGGGCCCCGCCAGGCATCATCATGAAGGTAGGAGGTCCACCTCCGAGCCCTCCTCCTCTGTATCCGCCGCTGGCCATAGGGACCTGCCGTATGTAGGTCGGCTGTGCCATTCCCGGCTGCTGCTGGGCCAGGTAGGGCATCATAGGCGCAGTTGTGGTGGCGATCCCGCCCGCAGCAATGGGAACACCGGACAGGGGCATACCCTGGGCCTGCAGATTATTGTGTCACCGTCCGTTAGCATACTCGAATATTTAGTTCGCAGAACTAAAGTTCCCAAGAACAGATAAAACCGAATACAGCACAGTAACAAGGCAACCAGTCCACTTGGCTGTAGTCCCAATTATTAGAGTGAAGCAAAATGAGAAAAAAAGAAAGGTCAATAAACGGAAAACGAAATCAGTAAATGAGTGGTGACAACTTTGAGAGCAGTTCTGTACTCTATAAGGGGGCAGCACTTGTCAGGGGCAGGAGAGAGGAGGCACCATCAGTGGCTGTAATGCCCAGTTTTCAGGGCCATGTATTTGCCGGAGGCAGCGGCAGTAGCAGGGAGTGCTGTTAGGTGAACTGACTGTTGCAAATCCTGGGTGCGGTGCTTGCACATAGACGATGCCGCCTGGGCTGGCAACAGGAATGTCATTGCGTGGAATGTACGTATGCAACATTGGACCATTGGTGGCGTCAGGGACGGCAGGGACAAAGGTCACCCCGTTGCTGGACGGGTCAGTGCCGGCAGCTAGGTGAGTGGCAACGGGGTAGGGAAAGTGGCCTGCCGCCGTGGCGGCCACGAATCCTGGCTGGCCAGGGATCCCGTAAGGCATTTGACTGTATCCCGGAAATGGATTGTTGGCGTGCGTGAAGATCGGATTGACGCCAAGGGCCGGATTGATGTTGGTGTGGACGGCGTGCAGACCGGTAGCACCTTTGACGCAAGGATTGGAGGCACTGCCAGACACGCCCAAGGCAGCAGCTGTCGCAGTGGTGGTCGGCAGGAGAGGGCCCCCGTTGGTGTTCTTGGACTGCGCCTTGGCTTTCGCGTTGGCACCGGCACGGAGCCTCAGGTCGGTGCTGTCGCTGTCGTCGTCAATGTCGGTAGCGTCTTCTACCTTGGACCGGCGATCCAGGCTCGGCTGCATAAAGGGATTGGAACTCGAGTGGTAGTGATGAAGACGACGTCCTTTTGCAGCAGCGACAGGAGAAGGAGCCGGCAAGTTTCCTGCGTTGGCAACGTTGAAAGAAACACGGCGGCCACTGGGCTTAAAGTTCTTCGCCGTTGGTGAAGACAGGGTTGACGAGGACATTGTCTTAGGGACAAAAGAGAGAGTTGAGGGGATTTTTAATGGAGGAAATGGGGTTGAGTGGGTAGGGAGAGGGACGAGAAACGTAAAAATAACAGATATAGAGAAAGAGATGAAAGTCAGGGAAGAGCGAACGGCCAATTGAGAAAAGGGAAAGAACAAGATAGACGACAGGTAAAGCAGGAGCGGAGAGGGAAAATAAAACAGAAATGTGTGGCATCGGCGACATTTGGCTGAAGAATGCCGCCGAAGACTAAAAAAAAGGCGGAGAGGTCATGTGGCAGCTAAGCGAGGTCGACACGAGGACTTCATGACGTGTTGGATAGCAGAAAGAAAAGGGGTGACTAGGTGAAATGGTTATAAAAAGACTAGGCAGGGGAAAATGCTATAAATCAAACAACCAGGCAATCAAACAGTCAACAATGAGGCAGCAACAAAAGCCGTATTAATCAAACAGATAAACAATCAAAGACTAGTCGAACAGTTAATCAACGGCTGCTTACTTCTGTTTGCTTCAGAACCCATTGTTGGCCATTCCAGACGTACTGAAACATGCCGCTGGTTCTTGAAGATCGGTATGGCTGTAGGGGATCGTCTTCAAGGAAGACGTCTGAGAAGGGCCAGCAGGGGAAACAGCACATGCTGGACGGGTCTGCGCGTGTTGAGAGATGAGAGATGAACTCCGCAGTGTGTGTTTCGCTACGGGTCGATTAGCCCGGCAAGATAAATCTTTATACTGCTAATTTTTCTGTTGGTGATGACGGTAAACAAGAGTGCTTGCTCCGTCTATCGTCCGCCAAATAATAGGGCCGCAATCAATACAATATGAATTTCTGAGGCCGATCATAAGGCCTGCTACTAGCCCTTGCGTCCATTGGTGCCTAAATGGACGGCATGAATAGCTTTTGAAAATAAAGTTTTAGAGAGAAAGCTTGCAGTCTGATGAGCCAAGCAGCCGGGGAAGTCGAGAACACGGTTGTACTTGAGCCTTTTATATGGCGAGCACCTGCCTTTTCATCCGCACTGTGGTTACATTGACTGCATTACAGACAGTGAAAAGTAGTAGTAGTTGAAGATAGACAAACATGTATCCTTTTTTTGACCTCGGAACGCCAGTGACACACGTCCAGTGTGCGCGCCCTGCCGAGCGGGCTCTATGTGTGGGAAGAAGGAAGAATGGGAGGGGAATAAGCAGAAAAGGGAGACAGATAAAGAACAAAAACACCTCTAGAATACAGCTGCCCCAGTGAGTAGAGAGATTATAAGCCAAGATGATCCCCCTCCCCTGCTTGCTATGCTTTATGCACTGTCCGACCCTCCCAGCCCGAGCCCGTCTCGCCTGCCAGGTCCCTCCATATTGGGGCAAAGGGCCGCTTTCGTCATGATACCCCAACATCAGGGCGCCGTGTCTCGTGAAACTAGGAAGGGGATGGTTTTCAGGCAACGGTGTTGGTCCCGATGCCAAGTTCGGCTCTTGCCCTTTATTCGCCGTGCGGTTCGGGGATGGGGAAGAATGTGCGTCGTGCAAGCTGGGTGGGGTTAGTCGGGGAGGCTCAAGAAAGAGAGAAAGAAAAAAAGAAAGAAAGAAGAAAAGAAGAAAAAGACGTACTGCCCAGGCCGCAGCTACCGAGGCGACAATGCCGCCCGAGATCAGCATCGGCCGCACGCCCCGCGTGCTCTTGAAGACAACGCCGCTGAGGGCACCGGCCAAGACGGAGTTGGCGGCGTCGTGCCGTCCGCGCAGGTATCCAATGTACGAGTTGATGCAGTTGTAGACGATGGCGACGACGCCGGCCGAGTTGCCGAGGAAAGGTCCTCGCCGCGTGACCGCGTTCAGCACCGAGTTGAGCCGCAGCTTGGGCGGCTGGCCGGCCGATCGCCGCAGGCCCTCCTGCAAGCCCCAGGCGCCACCCAGCGACAGCGCTGCCAGGTACGTGATGCCCGTACCGTAGCAGAGATCGTCGGTGAATCCGCGCGACGGCAGCACCGACTGCGAGCCCGGCAATTCCGACAGCGCCGAGTCCTCCATCGTGATATACTCGAGCGTCTCGCGGTTCAGGCCGGCGAGCGGGTGCAGCTGCGTCGGGTCCGCAAATGCCGAGCTCTGGAGAAACACGTCCGCACCGCCACCGGACCCAGGTGCCGGCATGGTCGGCGAGGCAAAGACGTTGTGTTGTGGGGAAGAGGTTTCTGGTAGCGACAGCGAGGGCGAAGGTGATGATGGCTCGTCCAGGCTGATTGGCGCGGCCATGCTGCTGCTGCTGCTGTTGCTTCCGTGAGGCGACGAGGACTTGCGCCCTGTCAATGCGTCCCAGATCGACATTGTGGAGGGGACAAGAGGAGGACAAGAGGAGGACGAGAGGAGGGGTGAGTCCGAAGAAGGCCGAAGATAGGAAAGTCGTTATGTGCACAGCCGTGTCAGATATAGAGCACGTTCCTCGTTGCCAAAAAGAAAAAAAAATCGTGGAAGAAGAGTCGGAAAGGAGCAGGCGACAAAAGAAAGGAAGAGCTGCCGTGGCCCGGTGGCGGTCCGCGTCGTGTGCAGGTCGCTTTTGTGGATTAGAGGCTGTCACAGGTCGTGTCAGGCAAACAAGAATCATTCCGAAAAGCAATTTCAAAAAAATTCCCACCACTTGCTCGGCTGGGCCGTGCGTTTTTTTTCTTTCCCTTTCTTTCCCTGGCCCCGGATAAAGTGGGGGGGGGGGGGATCCAGCCTCACCAGAGGTCCGATACGGCACGTGACCTTGAGTATAGGACGCAGCATCCACTATGCGAGCAAAGCACGACTTCACGACGAGGAAGGACAATGTGTGTTCTACTTTATAACAGGTGTAGTCTTCTGGGTAGTCGTAGAAATGTTAACCCATGGCATCGGATACTTGGCACTGACAGCAGTATTCTTAGGCATGCTTCGCACATGAAAGAAAGTAGCCGGGCGGACATAGAAGAAACCAGATTGACAACTCTCGCCGGCCGCCTTTTGCAGCCACCAAGCCTCGTCTTCCGATTCTTTCGACTGAGACACTACAGATTATCACAATTTAGGAATTGCAGATGCTCTGCTTATATGCCCAGTCACCGCGCGCGTAGAGCTTGAATGTCGCTGCGATAGACGCAGCACGTGACCCAAATCACGTGAAGCCTACCGAAAATTCGACGTTGGGCTTCGTGAGGATTTTGCTAGTAAACCTAGATGAAGCTGTGTTTTTCGGTCAGTGCGAAAAAAAAAGAGTAATGGGCCAGTGCAATAGCTGTTTTGCTGTTCGGTCATGACTTTATAGTGACTTGTGACCGTTCTTATTATCTAGGCCTCTCATCGAGGATTCAATCTCCACTCCCGGCGCAAAGATGGAGCGGCCAACTCTTCCCGATGTGGACGACCCGGTGGCCAATGCGAACACGCTCTTTGCCTGGCTGGAGCAGCAGCCGGAGAGTCAGTCGAGCGAGTGAGCCTTTGACCTTTCTGATCTCGAATGGCCCCGTGGTTTCATCCCGTTGGTGCTTTTGTGTGTGTATGTTTGGTTGTTTTGAGGTTTTGTGTGCCTGACATCTCTTTTCAAACAGACTAGCAGAGGCGCTGTTTGAGCAGCTGCTGGACCGCGCGTCCAAGTCGCGGACGGCATCGGTCAATGCGTGCACGAAGCTGGTCGGATTCGTGCAGCACTGCGCCGTGCGTTCGGGCGGCAGCAGCAGCAGTGAGCCGACGCTGACGCCGGTGCGGGCGTGGGCTTTCCGGGCGGCGACGGCGCAGCGGCTGTTTCATTTCTATATGGAGTGGAACGAGAAGGACCAGCACCGGTCGATGCGGCTCGTGCTGGACCTGCTGGCGCTGCTGATCCTACAGAATCCGGACGCGGCAGTGGCGGCGGCGCTGCGGGCGCACATCCTGCAGTCGCTGGCGGCCATCGTCGGCCACCGGTCGACGCGGCCGCTGGTCAAGTCGTCCATCGCGTCGCTGAACCACCTGCTGGCCAAGTCTGTATTCACGCTGGACGACGTGGCGCGGGCGTACCGGCGAGAGGTTGGGGGGAGTGACGACACTGACAACCGCACCGATGATGACGACCTCGCGCTATGGCAGCAATTTGTTCGGGACATGTTTGCGTGGATGACACTGCACTATGTGTGTCCGGTGGCCGGGAAGCTGCTCGTGAGCGTGTTTGCCCATCTTCGGGCAGGCGCGGCAACAGCAACAACGACGACGACGACGACGACGATAGAAGGGCCTCACTCAGGCTTCACGGCCGAGCTGTGGCTCCAGTGGCTTCGCGACGGCCTGGCGGTGAATCCGCGGATCCTGGAGGACGTCAAGCTCTACTTTTTCATACCGCTCTTCAAGGCAGACCGTGAGAGCTCGCTAGAGCTGCTAGAGGTTTTAAATCGGACGCAGCCGGCGACTCTGACGGAAAAGACGGCGACTCTGACGACAGCGGTAGCGACAGAGGCAGCAACAGATGACATCGACAGCGCGACAGTGCTGCAGCTGGCGGTGCTGGAGGTGGGCAAGAAGGCCGGGCTGGTGGACGACGCGGGAGTGCACGTGATCATAGGGCCGCAGCAGAAGAAGCAGCAAAAACAAAAACAGAAACAGAAACAGAAACAGAAACAGAATCAAAAGAACGGCGGCCGGACGGTGGTGCTGAACGAGGCCGTGCTGGACGAGGTTCTGGGGCGAGCAGCAGCAGACGTGCGGTCGGTGGCGCTGTCGTTGCTGGTGTCATCGCAGTCAACGACGCGGCCGTTCACGACAGGGGTGTTTGGGCTGCTGCGCAAGCATCTGCCGGGGTACCACGCGGAGCCGGACGCCAAGTTCCGATACGAGCTGCTGGCGCACTCGCGCGACATGGTGATGCGGCTGAAGAGCGCTATTGCGGCGATGCGGAGGAGTGGGGGAGAGGAGATGAAGGAGACCAACGAGGCCAACGAAGCAAAAGAGGTCTTGGCCCAGCACGAGGCCTTCTTGTCGTGGTACTTGGGATTCCTGAAGGCGGAGCTGGCGCCGACGGCATCGTACCAGCGGCACTTCACGGCGCTGCGGGCGACGTCGGCGCTGCTGCGGGTGCGGCGCGACGTGTCGGGCGGCGTGGGTGACGCGCTGGACGAGGACCTGGCGCAGCGGCTGTGCGGCGACGCCGCCTGGGTGCGCGGCGTGCTGGACCTGCTGGTGGACCCGTTTGACGACGTGCGCGAGACGGCGGCGTCGCTGCTGGTCCAAGTGGGGGCGGCCAGGAGCAGCAACAGCAGCAGCAGAGAGGCCTTGACCGTCGCTCTGACTGCGTTCAGCCGACGGGCCGAGGCTCTGGCGGCTCGCACGACGCGGGCTGACCATGCCGACGGTGCGGCTCGCTGCCAGGGTCTGCTGGCGAGCTGGGCGGCGGAGGGGGAAGAGAAGGAGGAGGGCAGTGGTGGCGGTCTGCCGGCCCAGGAGGCCATCCTGGACGCCATTCTCGACCGGCTCGAGGCCAAGCTGGCACACGCTGAGACTGACCTGGGCGCGGCAGCTGTGAGCAGCCCTCTGCACGGCGACTTTGCGGCTGTGCGGTACGTGTGGGACGTGCTGGGCCGGCAGCGGTATGATGGTCCTGACGACATGGCCCGCCTGGCGGTTTCGCAGGCCCGCATCGTGCGCTGCTGCGAGCGGACGTGGCGGGTTGTTGGTCACGTGCTCTGCGACAGCTCGCCCGAGGGCCTCCTGCCCGAGGCGATGGAGGACGTGGCCGGGCTCGAGTCCCGGGACCTGCTGAGCTATAGCTTCCGGGCCGTCAACGAGTCGAGCAACACCATGCGGGCCATTGTCGGCCACCTCCGCTTCAGCCGCGTCCGCGGCACGCTGTGTCCCAGCCGCGACGTCTTCGCCGCCGTCGGCGCCCTTTCGTTTGCCCAGCTGGCCGCCCTGCGCCACCGCGGCGCCCTCTCTG
>JRUC01000430.1:0-20638 GCA_000806385.1 Leptographium procerum
GGGGGGGTTTTAGTTATTTCTGTAAAAAAAAAAACCATGTAGCATTTTCTTAGCCTTGTTCAAAGAAACGTCAAACAAGTGGCAGATATGATGGCTGCGGGTCGCACGAGCATCAATGACGAATACCCTACCCGTGCGCCCTGGTGGGGGATGATCGAAACAAAAATGCCCGGTCCAGGAGAGGCGAACGCGTAAGTGCATCCATCTGTTGAAACTGCTCTCTTGCCCAAATGGTCCACATCCGAGGGTATGGAAGATATCTCTCATTGCCAACGAGGCTGGCCCACACGGGACATAACTAAGTTAAGACACATAGTAGCTTATTATGTCGCATCGGCGTAATCGCTTTGGGTATACAGACAGCCCCAGCAGTCCAGGATGCTTTTTTTTATGCCAACCGCAACCTCTTTTTCGCGACTCCGTGCTCGCGCACATAATGTGGTCCAAGCACAGCCTATCCTGCCCGTCCTCTCTCTCTCACACCTGTGTTTGTCTCTCTCTCACATGCCGTCCCCGCGTGCTTACTATTGATTTGCGCTACCATCTGGTAATGCACAGTACTTTTTTCGGTACATCCGATAGATGATCTACAGAAATGATTTATACGAGTAGGATACGAGCTCGACACTAGACGGCCACAGCCTCATTACCTCGTTGCCTGTTTTGCCTGTTTGCTAATCCCTCGCAAGGAAGCTTTTCTTTTTTTTTTCTTTTTTCTTTTTTCCGCGTGGGGCACTTTGCAGTATGCGTATCTTGCAGACTGTCGGGCTATCAGATTGAGGCTCCTCCTGGCCCTCACAAGCTTCTACTACTGGACATTGGACAGGGGTTCCCTCTTCTTGGGAACGGCCGTGCTCCCCTACGATCCGTCTTCCGTGCAGAGATTGTAGTGGTGCAGCAGAGGAGGTCTACGACGTACGGCCGTCCAGTCTGCCGCTTCACAAAGTGAAACTGAACATTTCCGCCCCCCCCCTTCAGTCGTCAGCTCTTCTCCTGTAGTTCCCTTCCCCCTTCGTCTTCGTTTTCTCACTGCCATCTTTCCTGCCTTGCCGTGTCTATAAGATGCGTCTCCCTCCCGCTCACATGCATGTCATCACTGTGAGTAAGGCAGGGAAGACGATCCGAGCAGCCATCATCGACGACGACAAGCTGGCTTGTTCTGGGAATTGGCAATAATCTTACTGTCCCATCTGTTGTCTTTCCTTTTTGCGGTCACTGCTTTCTGCCGTGTGGTTCTTATTTTTGTACTTTTCTTCCTTTAATTATTTTCACCTCTACTTTTAACTTTATTGGTGACTGTTGGATCAATTTGATAGACTGATCTGACACACCTTTCTATTCTTCCAACACAGTGCTGCTGAGGAATATTTCGTCATCCCCCCTCAACGCCGCCATACACATTATCTCCTCCCAGTCTGGCAAAACGGTAGAACTCTACCAGAAAGACTAGAAAGGAAGCAGTCAAAGTTGACGGTATCTTGACTTGTCATGCCCTTCTAGTCGCCACGCCTCAGTGTCACTCTTTTTGGCATCGTCGCCGTGTGCCTCTTGGATTATATTGCAAACATCAGCAACTGGTTGCTCGTGTCTGTTTTTTTGCTCCCTGCTTTTATTCCGCAGTGTTCTACTCGGCCCTTCTGTTTGCCCGCTGGTCACCACCACCTTGCTGTCATTGTTGTCTTCACCTCATCTTCACTTCACCTCGCTTTAATCGTTGTGCCACTACAATCAAGCCTGGACACAATAAGGTCGAGGCCTTTAGTGCTTGCTTCCGTTGAGCTCGTAGAATAGGACAAAGCACCCTGAAAATCATACCTCGTCGTCGTTTTTTTGTTTCTGTTTTCACTCTTTTCGGTTTCTTTTATCTCAATACCTCGCTCACACGCCTATACAGGAGCTCCTTCGCCTTCATATATCATTTCCCATCCTCCCTACTTATATCGCATAGCAACTACACACCATGATCATCTCGACTCGGAGACACCGTGCAAGGGCATGGATTCTGATCGCCATGCCCGTCTCCTTCATCGCCGTCTTCTACATACAGCTGAACCGCCAGCTACAACACAACGGCCTGCTCAAAGACCTCGGACACTTCTCAGAAGCGTTTGGCGGCACGCTCGGCAGCATCAGCGCATACAGTAGTCTCTACATTGTCAGCACTACCAGCGGCATCGGGGGCTCGAGAGCGCCCAAGGCGCCTGTGCCGGGCGGCACGCCTCCTTCGGACGCCATGCTGGCCTACTGGCGCGAACTGTGGAAGGCTCTCGTCGACGCCAGGCCCAAGACGGTTGATACGGTTGTGGTCACCGACAGCGTGACGGACTACGACATCCAACCAGACCCGGAAGTGGACAGGCACCGGCAGCGGGTCGACAAGCTGCAGCTATCTGACGGCCTGCGAAAAGCCCTGCGCAGCGCCCACACCGACTTTGTCAAGGCAGCTGGAAGGTTGAGCGAGCGTCTGCCCTACGACGCCGATGAGGCAAGGCGGCAGACAGGAGACAATGACGAGATGAAGAAGAAGGCGAAAGACAAGAAGGAGCAGCAGCTGAAGCTCAGCACAATGATGCGGAGCGAGATGAGAGCCGTGCGGGCGCAGTCAGGTGCCAGACGGCAGCATCCTCACGCCACGCATAAGAGACTAGGGACGGAAGGCACGGAAGACATGGAAGCCCAGGAAGTCGCAGAAGCCGCAGAAGCCGCAGAAGCCGCAAAGGCCCAAGAAGATGATGCTGCTGCTGCTGCGTCATCTACGTCCAAGAATGTCACACCGGCAGCAGCGCCGTCCCGCGGCATCGTGATGACGGCCGGCGGCTCCTACGTCGGCATCGCAGTGACGTCGCTGCTGATGCTGAGGCGCAGCGGCTCGCAGCTGCCGGTGCAGGTGTTTCTGGACTCGGACGACGACTACGACGAGGTGCTGTGCAGCGACGTGTTCCCGCGCTTGGGCGCGTCCTGCCACGTCATGAGACGCTTCTGGGACGCGACGCCGCGCATGGCGCCGCTGTCCAAGTATCAGTTCAAGGTCTTTGCCATCCTGCTGTCGTCCTTCCGCCAGGTGCTCTTCCTCGATGCCGACTGCTGGCCCATCCGCAGCCCGGACTACCTCTTTGACACCGAGCCGTTTGTCGACCGCGGCCTCATCACCTGGCCCGACTTTTGGCTCTCGACCGCGGCGCCGGCTCTTTATGGGGAGGGACAAGACGGAAAAGACGGAAAAGACGGCACGGCTGGCATACTGGGCATCCCGGAGCTGCCGTTGACGGCGCGCCGCAGCTCCGAGTCCGGCATCCTGCTGTACGACAAGGCGCGCCAGGCCAAGAGCCTGCTGCTGGCGGCCTACTACAACTTCTACGGGCCCGACTACTACTACCCGCTGCTCTCGCAGGGTGCCATCGGGCAGGGCGACAAGGAGACGTTTTTGCATGGTGCTATGGTGGCCGGCGCGCCCTTTTACGACGTGCGCACAAATATCGGCATCCTCGGCCGCTGGATGAATGGCACGTACGTGGGCGCGGCAATGCGACAGGCGGACCCGGCTGAGGACTACGCGCTGTCGCAGGAGGCCGCCCATGTCCCCGGCCCTGGCGGCAGCAGCGGCGGCGACATCTACATTAAGGCCCGCCCGCTCTTTGTCCACCATAACCTAGTCAAGATCGACATCCGCCAGCTGGGCCGCTCCATGGAGCGCGTCTACGCCACCGACGCCAGAGAGGGCACCAGCCGGCTGTGGCACGTCGACGCTGAGTTCCTCGATGGCGCCGGCTACGACGTCGAGCAGGCCCTGTGGACCGAGGTCATGAGGGCCCTCTGCGGCCGACAGAGCCCGTCCACGCAGACCCAGGACTGCGCCGACCTACGGCGCTACTACCTACAGGTGTTTGGACAGTGAAAAAAAATGAGAACTTTTATGTTGCTGTTGACGTTGGTGCTGGTCTTTTGTCTTTTGTCTTGCCCTCATCCCCTGTTCAGTTTAGCTTCTGTGCTTTCTTGCAATCTTTCAGCCTGCTTTTTGTTAGGCGGTCCTCTTATTTTTTGGCTGTCGCATTCTCTATTCCCTTTGTTTTTTTTTCTACTTTTATTTTTTATCCTGAGCAGACCTTTCGGTCAAGATCTCAGTCAAGATACCATACGATGTGTACGATTTGGCGTATAATAGGCAGGGAATAAGGCGTCTAGAGCAAGGAGGAAAAAATGATAGATATTCAGCCATACTAGAATGGTATTAATATCGATTCCTGAAATTACCCAACGGACTGATTTCTTACATTGTTCGCACTTCGTACAATAATTTTGTGCTCATACTACTACGTATGTATTCACCGACATTCCTACACGGTAATTGGTAGAATAAAACAGTTTTCCGGTGCTCATGCCTCTTCCAGAAGTAAGGCCAGTAATTGTTAGGGAATGCCTCTTGGTGGGTTTGTAGAGAGACACAAGAATGTGCGGCATATGGCCGATGTCTTGCATATCTCACGGCATACTTAGTCTCTACGCCATATCAGACGCCCACGCCGTCTGGACGTAGTCGGCGACCAGAGGACCAGCTAGCTCTCTTCTGTCGACTGCTGCGCAAGAAGAGAATGTGTCTGTGGGTGCAAACCGTTGGAAGGAGCGAAATGCATAACCCTATCCAAGCAGCTGGGTCTTAAGAGGGATTGGATAATACGTAGATATTTTAGAATTCAAAGCCAGGTTCTTGGATTTTTTGACAAATTTTGCAAATGATGAAAAAGCCGCCAAGACCCGAAAGTGCCAGTTCCGAGCCAACTGATGGCCTGTCATGTCTTACTGTTGCCAGCTGGCAGATAATAACAAAAATAAATCTGAATCTGAAAGGCTGTTGGTAAAAACCGCCAGTTGGTTTACAAAGTAGGAGATCCAACAGCCACCTAAACGCGGACTAGTATATTTTGACTGGTCAGCTTTGGGCCAGCTGAGCGTTGCTGGCATGCTTCGGCGGCTTTTCTAATGAGAAAAGCCCGACTCGTAGCCTTGTAAGAAAATGGATTACGCCACATAAGGTATCTTATTCAAAAATCCGTATGTTTGCAGGAATATTACGCAGTTACGCAGGACACAGCAGCTTTTCATTTTGGGGAGCAGTGGAATGCAAAATTCGGAAGCTTTCGTAACGGCACACCCTGCACGTGACCTCGCGGCCTGTGCCTTGGGAAAGCCCCCACCTTGATAGCTTTGTTGCCGTGCTTGGCAGAACGCGCTGCTGAAGCGCGTCGGAGATAAAAATACTACGTCATTTGTTTACTTTGGTGCGTTTAGGTCAGAAGATGCTCATCGGCGATGCAGAGAAAATAAAGGCCGCATTGAGAAGTGTCGCACGAGCGACAAAGACGAGCGCACATCAATCAGCATCAATCATGCAACCTCTGCTGCGCAGTGACATGGCGTCAACGTCCCTTGGCGACGCTGGTTCGCTGGGCGGCTGAACAAGATAAGCGGTGAGAGGAGAAAGGTGGGTGGCTGAGCTGTTGAAAGTAAACAAAAAAAAAATCCAATTTAGCTTACCCCTCCCCCCTTTGATCGTAGCGCCGCATCCGGACTCGCGCGCTGTCCGAACTGCGGCACAGGGATATACGACGTATCTCTGGGGGCGAAGGCGGCAGGCTGTTCCATGTGGTAAGATCGTGCTGTTTGAGGATTTTCTTGCTCATACGATGGTGAGTATTATGTGAGCTCGGAGACAGGGCCGAAAATGCTGATAGCACTGGTCGCGATAGGCGATAGCTTTGTATTGCATCCCCACTTCCGGAGGGAACAACCCGTTCTGATGGGAGAAAACGGGGAACCCCGGGAGCGAGAGAAGGCGAGGAGTAAGGGAGGGGGAGGAGGAGACAGCCGCGTGGCAGGGCGGCGGATATTGGGAGCGTTGCCGCTTTGCAGCAAGCATCTTGAGGAGTGAGACTTTGTAGGGCGATAAAAACATAGTATGCAATGTTACTTGAGACTTATTCATTTAGAGTCAAACGTGCATGTAATACATACATGCATACATACATAGTAGTGCAGGCAGATTGCGTGCCGGCTTGGCTTCACCCAAATCAGCAGCACAAATTTGCATCCGAAACGAAACCTGAACGGCGACAAGAATAAACTCGCCATGAAGCCCTACATGGTACAAGGTACATGGCAGAACAAGAAGAATGTGCAGGTACTCGGAGAAGTGCAACATATTACGTTTTCTCCGTACTATGTCTAGTCAGGCTGTGGTGACTGATTCAGTCCTGGTTACGGTAAAATGCTTGCTGCTATGGAGCGCTCGTACTATGTACTACTATGTAGCAAAATGCTTGCACTTTGTAAGGATTTTAGTTTTTCTGCTTGTCCTTGTTCTCCCCCCCCCCACTCAGACCAAGAACGCAGCCCTGCTCTTCTCTTTCTGGCCCGTTTGCCTCGCTGTCTCCTTGGGAGCGGAAGAAAGGGGAGCCAACCCCACCTGCAGCTGTCCGGGAGACGCCCTGGCGACAATGTTTGGCCTTGGCTGGTTTGGCCTATTAGCTTGAGCTCAGATATTATTATAGCCCCTCACCAAAAACCGAGATGAGTGCTCCGTACTGGAAGGGAATTTCATGTCCTCTTTTTCTCCGAGGAATGGCAGGGTCCATTTAGGAGGACCAACAGGGCCGGCGGTAATGGTACTATGTATAGGAACCCTTCGTAGTCGCTGTACTCGTAGTCCTCGTAGTCCTCGTGGTACTCGTGGCACTCATAGGCCCGGCTGGTCTTTTCTTTCAGCTCGGCCAGGCACCAGGCGGGCAAAAACGAAGGGAACAAAGACGGGAAGAGATATTGGACTCGGAGTGGCCGTAATGGCGCCTCCACCAATAGCAATCGCCACTACACAGGCAAAAGCTGCTCCCGTGATCGTAACAGCTAAACCTGTATTTGCAGTGCGATGGCTAGTGCGACAGTACGGGAATCCTACACAACTCTCACGATGCTCTTTGGTCCCCCCTGTGCGCTCTGACACTGTATCTTGCTCAAATATTCTACTTTGCCTGGCAGCTCTTGCTATCGCCCGCTGTCACGCTCTCTCTCCCTGGCTGTCTCACAATCGAATTCGATTTTCTCTTGCCTGCTCAGCGACTCCCTTACTGGCAGTGGAGAGAGTGCTACATTAAACAGATAGAAAGATAGAGAGCTTGTGCGCACGGCACCACTGTTCGTCGCATTGTGAGCATACGACGTACGGAGTACAACTCTCTCTCCCGGGAATGTGCGGAGGAGAGCAGGACCGGCAAAGCGTTTGCATGTGAGCCGCACGGGGATATGCAGCATGTCGTGCTCGACATAGCATACGCTGTGCATTTAATTTTTTTTGCCTCTCACAATCCCCCGGGCATGTGGCTTTTTTCCCGTAATGCCTTTTCGCGCGCCCGGGGGCGTTCCATTCCGTCGAAGAAAGGCTTGATGAAAGGCGACACTCGAGATACCCGCACCCCCATACGACTTCGACTACGATCCTGATCGACTGCATTGCTCGTATTCGAAGCTTCTGTGTTGGACTAGAGTTGCGAATCTCGGCGTCCAAAGAAACGATGTAACGAACCGCTACATAGTACTATGTACAGCAAAAGCTGGTCATGAGAGATGAGAGAATATGTGTAGTAGTAAAGCTCTTCCGTCCTCCCATCCGAAACGCTGAGCATGGGTCAGCCGGAGCTGGGCCGTGCTACGAACTCGTACGGCTCTTTGTCGAGGGCTAATTGGGAGAGCTGATTGGCCCAGAAGCCGTTTTTGCCTACTGGTCATTCTTCCCCCGGTCAGTTTCACGGCCTGGAGCCGTCCATCATCAGCAGCCCAGCTCAGAAACAGACCCCTGCTTGTCAGCGTGTTTCCCGTTGCGGACAGGTGTGGTTGCGTGCGACCTGCTGAGCGTGGGCCCTGTGTCTACGGGAAGGATGCGCTGTGAGTGGCTGCCAAGCGAGAGAGCAGAAGTGGCTGCCATGTAAGATGGTAAGATTATCTTGTAGAGTAGTACATAGTACTTTGGTATCTTGCATTGTTTGAATACGGAGTATGAAATAGTGCATAACACAGTGAGATCTCGTAGTCGACTCTGACATCAGAGACTTGCTCAGCAAGGAAGCATTGAAACCAATATTCGTATACCGAAGGATGCTGCTATCGAAAAGCCGACAGCCGTACGGAGTAAGATGCCTCGTAGATTGCGAGCTGCGTCCCACTGACGAATTCCGCAAGCTGCGGAATGGGTAGCGGATGCTGTGTCGCTGAGCTGGCCCGGTCCAGCTTCTTTCTTTTTTCCCCCTTCTTCACTTCTTTAACCGCATTCGTGCAGAAGTTCCTTTTGTCTTGGCCGTATTTCTGGTCGCAAGGCAGGCGCTCCATGTCTCAGCCAGCAAGAGAGCGATCGTCACTAATAGTGTCCCTCTCGAGATGCCTGTGTAGGCAGGGCGTAATACGGGGCACGCCATAAATTAGTATTGTACATACGCTATAATATGCTACAGCTTTAGCGGGGCTTCTCTGGTTTCTCTGGTTCTCTGGTTCCTGAGTTCACTGGGTTCACTAGGTTCGCTGAGTTCTCTCTCTTTTGCTGTTAGCAGCTCCCCTCTCTGGAAAATTGCCTACTATGTAGCTAGTGCCGTACAGATATGTCACACTTGCAACCTGCTGCACTAGCGCGCTTTATAGTGGGCTGTTGCTAGGTCGTTCGTGGAGACATGCACTTCTCTCTTGCTGTTTGCTGCTGCTGCTACTGCTGCTGCTACTGCTGCTGCTATCTTTCCTGCATGATGTGCGGAACGACTTAGTGCAGACGGGTGCTCGTATCCTAACCTTGTGAGGAAAAAGGTGCAAGGTAAAAGATACCGAGCGTGAGAGAGATCCCACACACCCAGAACCCACACCCCCCAGCGCTTAGCAAGTAAGATACGGAGGATGGACCCCGCCAACCAGCAACCAACTGCAAAACCTAAAATTCTCCACTGAGCGAATACTGCCTCTTGTAACTGGCCAGGGTCCTTGTGTGGCTCTACCCGCTTCGCCAGTTTTTACTTTTTTACTTTTCTGGCCCTTCTGGCCGTCCATTTCCCTGACAACCCTCTACTTCACGGTTTCCTAGGGAGAGGAGGGCCCCAACCGAGAACAGAAGAGCTCCAATCCGCCCGAATAAAGGAGCCAAGGTAGAAAAAAAAAGACTACTTCTCAGCCAGCTCTCTCTCTTTCTTATAAGCTTCGCTCTTTATTTTCCCTCTTCGCTCTCTTTAGAACAGCCTTCCCGTCCAGCAATTCTCCGTCCACATATCTTCACACGTCGGCCCAGTCACATCGTCGGCAGTCTTCCTTCCCTACTTCTACAACCCTCCCACCACCTTCCTTCTCCCCCCCTCTCTACCCACATTCGGTTGCTCTGTGCAACTGCCAGTAGTCATAAAGAGACTGCATTGGCCCACTGTCTTTTTTTTTCTCTCTGACCTCCACCTTTCTCCGGACTCGCTTCGACTCGACTCGACTGTCCGATTTCACGGTGAAGAGTTCCATGATACCATCCGCCAGCCAACGACGCCTCTGCTCAGCAACCAGTCCGATGCCTGCAGACGACTACTTACTCTAGCAAATTCCTCTCCCTCTTCCTCTCCTCCTCTCTCCTCACCTTTTCTCGGGCCTCTACAACATCCACTTGGCCGCCTTTATCAACCTCCAATTTTCGACCTGCCGCCAAGCTTCCCGAGCCACCAATAGGAGAGCTTCTGTTCACCGAGCGTACTCGCAGGACCGAACACTCGACAAAGGCCCTCCGGCTCGCTCGTTAACACCCACTCGACCATTCCGTCCGCAATACACAAATCCGCAGCCAGAAGACGCATCTGGCTGTTCTCGATACCGTAATCTACATACATCATGGAGACGTCTTCACCGCTGGCCGCCATGCACCGGCCGGTTGCCCCGTTTGGCAGGCGGGATCTCTTTGCCAACCTCCGTGTCCGCCTCTCTCCCGGAAGGCCTCGCGGCAGTCTCGGCTCCTTTAGCATTCGTGACCAATTGAACCAGGAGAGCAGTGACTATTTTGGCATGAAGCCAATCCACGGCTCATCTCCAGCTGGATCGTTGGCGGCTGACCTCTGCCAGAACTTCACTATTGGCGAGGATTCAAGGTACGAAGACCACTGCGCTTGCCAGACGTGCACCGTATGTGCCAGAGGAAACAAAAAGGCAGACTGCTGACATTGATCACCGTTTTTTAGTCCGCGCTTCCCAACGCCTCGTCGGGCCCTATTCACATCCAACCACGTGGTGCCGGTAGAACGCAGAGGTAAGAAGCCAAGTTTGTAACTGAAGGAGGGCGTACTTGCAAATGAGCCGTTTCAAAGGTCTAACTCTCTTCTCAGGCTTCATGAAGCCGCCTCCTCCAGTACCTATCTCATCCTCGCCTATGCCAATCGACAGCCTGATGGAGATGACTCCCGTTCCAAGAAGGGCTCATCGTATATCCGAGCTTGAGATGTCATCCCCTCTGGATGTATCTCCCCTGGATGCATCTCCTCTGGACGCTTCCCCGTTGGAAGTCTCTTCTTTGGAGTCGTCTTCTCTGGAGGCATCTCCCCTGGAGGCTTCTTCTCTGGATGCTTCTCCTCTGGAAGACTCTCCTCTCGATGAATCCCCCTCACATATGTCAGACGATGAGATGATGCTAGAGTCTCCGTGTCCTGGGCCCCAACCTGCTGCTATCGAGCTCCCGAGAGGATTCGCTGCTGGCATTGAGTATGCTACTTTAACCCTGAGCGGACAACATTCTTTAGGCTTCTTGCTAATCTTAGTGTCTCATTCGTCAGACGTAGGAAACCGTTGCGGAGAGCCTCTCTGACCCGCACAAAGGGCTATTCGTTTGCTGGTCCCACCCGTTTCAGTTCGGACAATCAGCTTCCTTTCTTCCGCTTTGGCGAGAGCCGCCTGCCACCCGCCCCAACATCGTCGCTCTCCGTGTCGGAATGCTTCCAGGAGTCGCCGCCAGCAACAGCCGCCGTACAAAATATTGCTCGGCCGCAGACCTCGCACAGCCCAAGCCCCAGCCCTGCTGTCGGACCCATTCGGCCGCGGCCGTCGCTGCTGTCCATGGGAACTACTGCTGCTGCCGCACGCAGCGGATCTCCCGGTCATGGCCTCAGCCACGGCCACGGCCACATCCGCCGGACCTCGAGCTCGTTTATTCGCCCCCGCCGACAGTATCGCCGGTCTCTAAGCATGTTTGAAAGCCCTGTAGACATTGTCCAGCCGAAACGCGAAGACACCGCAATACACCCGTCAGCACCGGCGCTGCAGCCGTCGTTGCTGGCGTGTGTAATGGACACAGATGAGAGCGCTTCGCGCCAGCCTGTGCTGCCGCACTTTTTCCCCGCGGACCCAACCGACTGCATCCCGCGCATCGACCGCTCGACGCTGTTGCGCGTCATGGACGGCGAGTTCGACCAGAGCTTCCAGCACAAGCTGATCATCGACTGCCGTTTCGAGTATGAGTACGATGGCGGCCACATCAATGAGGCTATCAACTACAACGACAAGGACCTGCTGGCAAAGCACCTGTTTGGCGCCGACCAGTCCGAGGGCCGCACCCTGATCGTGCTGCACTGCGAGTATTCAGCGCACCGCGCACCACTGATGGCTCGGCATATCCGTGCCGAGGATCGCGCTGCCAATATCGAAAACTACCCGCGGCTGTCCTACCCGGAGCTCTACATCCTGGACGGTGGCTATAGCGGCTTCTTTGGCGAGCATCCGTCCCGGTGCTACCCACAAGCCTATGTGGAGATGGACGCCGCCGAGCACGCCTTCGCCTGCGAGCGCGAGATGGGCCGGCTGCGACAGAACCGCAAGGGCTTGCACCGCGCCCAGACGTTTGCTTTTGGCCAGTACAGCCAGCAGCAGCAGCAGCAGAAGCAGCAGATACTGCCACAACCCCGGGTGGATCACCAGCGTGCTTATCAGTTTAATGAGTTCTCCTCCCCAACGGCTCCTGGCCGATCTATTCCACAACACTCGCCCGGCATGATGCTCGGAGCGTCGCCAATTCTGGGCTGCGATCGTGGCCACGGCCGGCGGCGCATGGCGTCCTACTAGAAATAGAGACGCCCCGTGTCCTTTCATGAAAAAAGCCTGGCCACCTTCGCCCCCTTGCCATGCTCATGAGAACATGTGCTGTATCATATTACCTGATTTTCACGGTCTTTTTTCTCTTTTTTCTTCTGTCTTTTTTTTTGATTGCAGGCGAAGCCTTGACTGCCTCTCTCTTGGTCCCTTCGACCTTTTTTTCCCTTTTTTTCCCCTTTTCCTTTCTGTCTTTTCGGTCTACTTTCCTTTGAATTACCGACCTTTTTCTGGTGTGGCTTCTACTTTTATACCATT
This sequence comes from Leptographium procerum, assembly GCA_000806385.1. Taxonomy (NCBI): domain Eukaryota; kingdom Fungi; phylum Ascomycota; class Sordariomycetes; order Ophiostomatales; family Ophiostomataceae; genus Leptographium; species Leptographium procerum. The sequence goes on from JRUC01000430.1 coordinate 12,388, forward strand.
GTCCACACCTCCACCTTGGAAGTCATTCCTATTCATATACACACACTCTTTTGGCGCCATTCAAGTCTATTGGCCCGCCTTCTCACCCAAATTACATGACCACGGAACTCCCCGAACAGCAACAAGGCTGTTAGGTGGAGCATCACTAGACACACCATAAAGACGAAAGAATGAGACATCGATTCTGTCATCATGACCAGTCAACATACACCTTTTCGACAACAGTCTATGTGAGCGAAAGCATCAAATCACTGCACTGCATAGCATGCGTCTTTCTCTACTGCATACACGCGCTCTCTTGGCATTTGCATAGTTTTGCACTGGCTTCGGCATTAGACCTGGCGATGAGAGAAACTCGCCATCATACTAGCATCTGCATTCTGCATTTTGCACAATACAAAAGCAAGCTCCATACTAATAAGGCTTGCTTCCTGTCTCGCTAGAGACGAGGAGGAAGACATTGTATACTCTTCCGCCTCCCACATTCAGTACGGTGTTGGGAGAGCTCTGGCACCAGCCTAGTGCTTTTGTCTCTCGTCTCTGGTTCTGATCTCTTGGCTCGTCCATTCTGCGTCTGCTGAGCACCATATTCCTTTTTTATTATGTTTTTTTTTTTTGCCTCTGGTACGATTCCCGTCAAAGACGCGGCCACCCATGCAGTTTATTTTCTTTACTTTACGAAGAGCGAGAAAGCTCGATTGATACCTCTTCCTTTTTTTGTTCAGACGCTTCATATGGAGCATGTGTATTTTTACGACTTGAGTGTTGTGCTTCTGAGAGATTACAGCTTGCGTCGGCAGCTGAAGAATTCAACAAAAAATGAAAACCCAAATTTGCACGTGTGCTCTTGCAGTGAATTAGATACGATGGGGAGATCTGTACGAACATCTAGCTTCGTAACGTAATGCTTCTAACAATGAAGCGTCGTGAAAGCTATGTTAACTGAGAAGGAAGGACGTCGTTGCCATGGTAGTGCTGCTTGCTACACGTGTTTCGCTTATACACTTATCGGATATATATGATTACTAACAATCCGATAAGAGTTTAAGCAGGTTCAGCCAAGTTTTCCACACCCCTTGCGATCAACAACACGTTCAAGGACTCCTGCGACTAAAGGCAAGACGACGCAAAGACGAAGCTCATAACATACGAAGCTCAAACCGCTGATAGGTATGACATATACTACAGCCCTGCCGATACGATACACCTGAAGTGGGAGGGAGCTGTGCTTGAGATCTTGGGATTGAGAACGACTTCAAGTTCACTTCACGTCGAATGGCCATGCTGCTCATAGCTTTTGGATGAATCACGACTCTTTACGGCAATTAGGTTATTGTTTTTGGTTTACTACCTCTTCCGTGTACACCATTTGTATTGTATTATCTCCACTTTGAGACTTCGCTTTCAGCGCTTTATTACCAACTCACGAGCTGTTTACGACGGCGATTCTAAAGCTCGGCTGAAGCAACACTGCCTTGCGGCCATGTCTTTCAAACTGTAAGGCTTTTTTTCTTCCCCAACCCAACCCAACCCAACCCAATACTCTTTCTTTACTCCTTCAACACAGTCATACCTTTTACACCTCTATATGCTATACTCTAGACGCTTAAACTTGAGTGTCGCCTTCAACCTCAACTCACCCTGCCGCCAGCCTTTCTGATCATGAACAAGCGTCCCAAGGTGTAAGGCTCTGTTAAGCGATTCTGACTGGCAGTCTCTGATCATTGTGATATATATGTGACACATTAATGGTTCTGACTGTTACTGCAGCTTTGTCTTGGGCCATGTCAACGGCCAGCTGGAGACGGCCTTCAAGAAGCTTGCCAGCCTTCATGCTAAGAATAGTTTCTCGTGTGCCATTGCCACAGGAAACCTCTTTGGCCCGGACGAAGATGTCGATAGCACGGACGAGCAGATTACAAAACTGCTCGCCGGCGAGATCAGCATCCCCGTATCCACCTACTTCACTGTGGGCACCCGTCCTCTCCCGCCGCGCATCGTCGCCAAGATCGAGCAGGACGAGGACATATGTGAAAACCTGCACTATCTCGGCAAGCGAAGCGTCACTAAGACATCGGACGGCATCCGCATTGTGGCGCTTGGCGGCCTCCTCGACGACGGCAGTGACATATCCGCTACTGGTCCCTCCAAGGACCAACACCTGCCGTTCCACTCAGTCGAGGATGAAAAGGCTTTGCGTGGCGCCCACTCAGCCGACATTCTTCTGACCGCAGTCTGGCCTAAGGACATCTGGAAGGGCTCCCGCGTAGCGCTTCCGGACGGCCTGAGCACAGCTCAGATCCCAGCCAGCGACGGCCTGGCGGACTTAGTCGTCGCCCTGCGCCCACGCTACGTCCTGACTGCGTCCCCGCTGCCGGAAAGGGAGGGAGATAACAGCGGTCTTGCCTCGTCCTTCTTCTACGAGCGCGAGGGCTTCTTCCACCCTGAGCGGCCAGACGAGTCGCACTCGCTAGCTATTGACGTCACGCGCTTCATCTCGCTCGCCGCTGTCGGTAACGCTGCCAAGGCAAAGGCCATGTATGCCTTTGCCCTGTCGTCAGAGCCCCCGACCCTTGTGCCTGCTGGCTGCACGCCGTCGCCATACCTGAAACGAGGGGCGGCATCGCGAAAGCGTACACCGCTGGAGGCCAATCCATACTCGCGGTTCGGGGGCGACGGCCACGACGGTGGGTACAATGGCCGACATTCCCGCAAACGGGCCCGGAACGGCGATCACCTGCCGCGGGCGCCACCCCCGGGGCCGGACAAATGCTACTTTTGTCTCTCCAACCCGAACCTGCCGACGCACATGGTGTGCAGCATCGGCAACGATGCCTACCTCGCGACCGCCAAGGGGCCGCTGCCTCTAGCGACTACGTTTTCCAAGCAAGGACTGGATTTTCCAGGTCACATGATCGTGGTGCCGCTGAGCCATGCGCCGACGCTGACAGCAGCGGCGATGCAGAACAAGGACACGCCAGACGGGCAGGCCGTGGCGGCCTCGACGTTCCAGGAGATGACGCGCTTCCGCGAGAGCCTGCAGGCTATGGTGGCAGCGCGCTCAAAGCAGCAGCTGGGCACGGTGACGTGGGAGATCAGCCGGTCGCGCAATGTGCACGTGCACTGGCAAGTGGTGCCGGTGGCGGCGGACCTGGTGCGCCGGGGCCTGGTGGAGGCGGCGTTTCGTGTGGAGGCCGAGAATCTGAAGCTGCCGAAGCTGGAGGAGGTAAAGGGCGGCGGAGGCGCAGCTCCGGACGAGATCGAGGGCGACTACTTCCGGGTGTGGATCTGGGCAGAGGAGCCCGACAAGGAGGGAAGAAATGAGGAGGACAAGAAGAACGAGGACCATGAGAGCGACGGCGGGGCAGGGAGCGGCCGCATTGTGGGCAAGACGCTGGTGATGCGCATGAACGAGCGCGACCGGTTTGATCTCCAGTACGGACGCAAGGTGCTGGCGAAGCTGATGGGGCTAGAGCAGCGGATGGTGTGGCAGGAGGCGGTGCAGACCGAGGACGAGGAGAAGACGGACGTGGAGGCGTTCCGAAAAGCGTTTGCAGAGTGGGATTTCACGCTGCAGGACTGAGGGGTGGGATCACGGCCCTAGAGGGGGAAGGGGGGCTGAAGCACTTTTCTGTGTCGCCTGTTTTTACCAGGGCCTTGTGCTGATGCAAGGGTAGATGTTTGCTGATGGAGGACAATTCCTCTGATAATACAAAGGATACCCATTTTACCGCTTCTTCTAGGCCTATTAGTCTAGTAAATGCAGGCTGATTTCATGGTCACGTCAATTATAGCAGCTGACATGTTTGAGTAGGAGATCAAAGGCAATGGCAGCCAGCATCTATAGACTAAACATTCCAGGCCACTCAACCATAAACCCGGCAGGGCAATAATAGGCAAAGGCTCTTCACTTTGCGTATGTTAGTTAGTGTATAGGTGGAGGAACAATGGTAGGGAGGACGGGATGAAGAGAAAGATGGGGATGATGTATAAAAAGGAAGGGAGGTGGTCACAGCATGTCACGATACTCTTGCGCGCCCCTTCTTCTCATCTACAAAATATCTCCTATAAAGTTCACACTCCCTTTCTTCTTTCTCTTGGTTTATCGTTGTCTCTGGTAGCAAAGAAAAGCAAACGCACAAAAACAACGAGAAGTGAAAGAGGAAGCTTACGAAACACCAGCAGGCTCTATCGTGGAGGCAGATAGATGATCATCTATCTGCCTACTGCTCGCCCAGAGTTCGCCGCTCGGTTCACGGCAGATCCTATTCGCGGCGACATCAATACGGCAGTTGTGATCGGGACCGCTGACTGAGGTCCCAGAGCGAAAGAATAATCGCTTCTTCAACCGTATGAACCACTTTGATGTCATCCTCGACAAGGCAGACAAGTGGGACACATGGATGCAAGGAACCATCAGCTGCATGGGCCTGTTTGGCGGAGACAGAGAGTTTGTCGATATCACTAGCTATGAACAGGAGGCACGAGAGGCAGTCTTCAACATGAGCAGAATTTCTTTGTGCACGAGGGCGTGTCCCTTTTCCGAGAGAGCCACTGTTAAGGGAGGATGAGTCAGCATATGGACAAACGACCATTGGGATAGGTAGGCCCCAGGGCCGAGGGTAGGCAGATAGATGGTCATCAATGGTAGCAACTTACCTTGTTCTTATACACAACCGCGTTATCACGTGGTCTGGAGTTGACGGGACAGACAGTCACGTGCTGCGGATATGAGAGTCAGTCGAGCTGCGTCGTGGGGGCTTAGTTCCAGTAATGTGACATCCTGAAGTCACAACTGTTAAAAGTCATTGAGTATTTATCGCCCACCAAAATAGTTGAGCACACATGCTTTACTTCTCAAGTGACTATGTCGGGATTTCAACCCATACTCGTAGGCCGACTGCTAGTAGCTCATTTGAGAGATCCACTTTATTTTTGTCTTATCGTCTTATCGGGCTCTAAAATTTTGGACGGCAGAAAAAAAGAAAAAAAACCTAGAAACTATGTTCATTTTTAAGAGTCGAGATTGTTCCTACTCTGGGCAACAAGCAGTCGACAAGCAAACCACACAAGATGCCGGCGATATCGTCCGGCCGGATAGTAAAGGCCCAGCGGGGCAAAAAGCCACCCGGACAACAACACCAAAAGAACCACCGATGGGAGTCGTTTAGCAGCAAGATCGCCAAGCTCCATTCGCTCGATCCGCTGCGTAGGGTCCGCCGACATGACCTGGACGAGGCGACGGCGGGCGACCTGTCGGTGACGACGTCGTATTTCCGCAATGGGCTGGAGAAGTGGGCGGACCTGAACCTGTCGCGGATCTTCACCTCGTTTCGCCGGGCGGTGCAGCCGCTCAGTGAGAGCCTGCCGCAGATTCTACACTTCGAGGCCCGCATCATGGATGAGCTGGCCCGGGCCATCGTCGAGGCCCAGACGCTGGACGACGAGCGGGACGCGTTGGAGCCGCTGCTGGACCTGCTGACGGCGTTTGCACATGACCTGGGCACGCGCTTCGCAGCCCGCGGCTACGGCACGCGCGCCTTCGTCCTGCTGGTGGGCGTGGCGCGGCACAACAGCGGCGCGGGCATCGCGCGGTCGCACCACCAGCAGAATCACGTTCTCGATGCAGCCGTGATAGAGTGGACGTTTGCGGCGCTGGCGTTTATGTTCAAGTACCTGGCAAAGGAGCTGGTGCCGGACCTGCGACCGACCTACGACATACTGGCACCGCTGCTGGGCGCACCAGCATCATCTACAGATGCAGCCTTGGAAGCAGCAGGCGCAGAGGCCGAAAAGAGCGAGAATGATGATGAGGAAGAGGAGAAAGAGAAGATGGAAGACGGGAAGGAGAGCAACAAGGAGAGAAAAAAGGAGGAAAAACAGAACAGCACCACTAAGGCAGTGGAGAACAGCAAGAAATTTCCCTCACGCGTCCCGGGACACATTGCACGGTTTGCGGCCGAGGCCATGAGCTTCCTGGTCAAGAAGGCGGCAACTCCGTCACGTCGCGAGACGGCCCTGAAGCTGATCATCGAGCACGCTCGGGACGGGCTTCTGCGAGCGGTGGAGGACTCGAGACACGACAACCACAAGAATAACAAGAACAACAAGAACGGCCCGCAGCTGTATGCACAGAGCATCATGACGATGTTTGCTGAGTCGATCAAGGGCTCCGGGGCGTCTCTGCACTCTTCGGGCCCAGAGCTGTTTGTGGCCCTGCTGCGAGCGATTCCGGGCAGCGAGCTGTCGGCAGGACTATCGGCAGAACAGTCAGCAGGACAGCAGCAGGACACGACATGGAGCGACGTGTGCTGCGGCGTGCTCACAAGCGTTGTGCACCACGCATCGCCTGAGGCGCTGCAGCCGGTGGTCGACGCCATACTGGCCGAAGGGAGCTCAGCAGCGCCAGCCGTATTAGCGGCGGGCGACCCGTGGCGGCTCTTAATCTACGTGCGGCTGGTGGGCGTGCTGGCGGGCGTGCGGGGGGGCAGCAAGCTAGAAGGCTGGGCGGCGATGGTGCAGTTTCTGAGCAGGACGCTCGAGGCGATGACGCAGCCGCAGCAGCAGGGGGCTTGGCCAGCGGAGCCATCTGTAGTATGGCGACAGGTAGTGGTCAACGTGGCGATAGTGTGGAGCCAGGCGCCGGTGGACGCAGTGATCCCAAGCGTGGCCTCGCTGACGCAGGTGATGGGCCGGGAGCCGCTGTCGCGGTGGTTCATCCCGTTCTGCGCGTACCTGGTGGAGCTGAACGTGGGTCGGTTCCGGGAGCTGCTGCAGCGGCCGTTCCAGCGCTTTGTCGTGGGCCGGTGGGCGGACGAGGGCAATGAGGACGTGCTCTGCGCGGTACTGCCGGTGATGGTGATGATGCGGGGCGCATTTCTGGTGCCGACGATGTCGGCGGCGTCAGCGGGCAGGAGGAGCACAGACACGATCAACAGCGGCTGCCTCGCGCTGCCGCAGTCGTGGCAGGACCAGATCGTCAGCCGGTTTGAGCAGCTCGAGATCACGCCGTTTCCGGAGCGCGGCGCCTACGACAAGGACCCGGACACGTGGCGGGCGCGCTGCCTGCCAAAGTATGCGGCGCTGCTGGACGTGCTGGACGGCACGGCGACCCACCCGTCGACGCTGGCACGCATCGCGGAGCTGCTGCTGCGCAAGCTGCGGCTGGCGCTGCGGCCCACGGGCACGCCGTCGCCGCAGCAGCCGACCAACGCGGAGACGGCCTTTATCGTGACCCAGGGCTTCCGCTCGTACCTGCGCATGACGGCGGCGCTGGCGGCGACGCCGGATGCGGGCCTGCGGCCGCTGCTGCGCGCGGCCGCACCTCGGTTTGCGCGGCGGCCAGGCTTCCTGGAGGCGCTGCTGCAGTACGAGGAGGTGGTGGCGTTGGTGGACTCAACAGATTTTCCGGACAAGGACAAAAACAAGGAGGATAGCGAGGCAGAGGAAGAAGAAGAAGACGACCCGTTTGTCAGGGCGCTGGTGGAAAACCTCTCGTCGACCTCACACCGGCTGCGGCTGGTGTCGCTGCTGATCCTGCAGCGGGTTCTACGCGAGGGGGGGGAGAAGAAGAGAGACAACAAGGAGGAGAAGGAGGACGAGGAGAAAGAAAACCGGCGCAGACGCGAGATGATGACGCTAGACAGCATGGTGCAGATTGAGCAGATCCCGACTAGCGCGCAGAGCGCGCGCAACATTGCGGTGCACCTGCGCAAGCTGGCGCTCGCGTACGCACACGTGGCGGACGGTTCGTGGCTGCAGGCGGCGCTGCCAGCGTTCTTATTCGGCATGCTGTCGGTGCCGCTGGCGCCGGTGTGGGACGACGCGGTGGAGGCGATGAAGCAGGTGGCGCAGGCGAACAAGGCAGGCGAGGAGGCCGTGGCGCAGCTGGCGTTTGCCTGGCTGGACGTGGGGACGGCCGCCATGGGATCGGGTCCGGGATCAGGTCCGGGATCGGGTTCGGCTTCAGTTCCGGCCAGCCGGTTGCCAGTGACCGATTTTGACTGCTTCAACTTTGCCCGGCTGAACGAGGTGGCTGCGGACACGGAAGAGGTAGTGACGGACCCGTCGGCGCGGCTGCGGCAGTCATTTGAGGAGAAACAGGCGGCAGTACCGGCGTTCGGAGGGGCGGAGCGCGGCAAGGCGCTCAAGGTGTTGGCGACGATGCCGGCAATGGCAGAGAAGCGGTCACGCAGGCTGGTGCCGCATCTCTTGTCATGGACGGAGGAGAGGGGACTTGAGGGGTTGGGAG
>JRUC01000436.1:0-20429 GCA_000806385.1 Leptographium procerum
ACGCTTTATTAGCTGCAGGAATATGGGGATCGCAAAACGTCACGACGTCAAAACACTTAACAGGATGGCAAAAAAAAAAGCGCAGAATAGGAGAAAGAAGACAAGGTTGCCGAAGAAGTTTATATATTTTTTTGTTTGTTTATAGGCGGACACACTTTGTGGAGACTCCGTACACCGTGGAAAATCGTTGCGGATAATAGCCGAGTAGGCGCAGATGAGTAATAAAATAAACTGGAGCTTCGGCAGAAAACACTGATGCGCTCCAGGGGCTTTGCGGGATGACAGATACACGAGACAAAGCAGAACAGAAGATTCGGCAAAAAAAAAAAACCGTGCCTTACATTCGGAACAAGCGTTGTTCCCGCTTCCAAGTTTATAAATTATTGGACTACATCGCCATACTTCACCTCATCCGCTTTAGCAATAAGGATACGATACATTGCTGCAATACCTACGTTGTAATTTATTAGCAGAGGATGCGCCTTATGAAACATACTTTAATGTCCGAAAATGAGAAACACGCGCACGAGCTCATCGAGACTATCTACGAGTGTATATGACGAGGGCATGATTCAAACATCAAGCATTTCAAACACTACGGTGCTGGATTTCGCACGAGCCACAATGCCAACAATGCAACCGGGCCTACAACATGTGATCAGCGCGTGAGCCGCGACTTCTACTACTCAGGTGTTACCATGCCTATTTCCGTGGAAGCTGCCGCTTCGGAGCCGAATGCGCCGACTTGGCCAAAGATTGTGGAGCGCCCACTCCGTCATCCATTTAAACGCCACCGATTGATTAGCTTATCCGCCTCCCGTACTCCGTCCTGGATGTCTAACACCGCCAATTCAGCTCGCCTCTTCGGCTCACTTGAGCAAAGCTTTGAACTCTGATAGTTGTTTCGGTTACCCTCCGTGCCTTTGTCTACTTCCTGCTGTAGATAGCATCTCCGTTACCCGCGTAACTGTAATACGAGTGGTGATATGGCAGCGATCATTCAGCCATATGTGTTGGTTGCCGTGCCACTTGCCCACAATGATGCCACTGATACCATTTGCTTTAGCTGCCGCTCTGGGAGAAACCTAGCAATTGCAGGTATAACCCACAGTATCGGCAGTCTTCCTGCCAGCAAGCATCTCGACGTACGAGTATGCGCCTACCTGTCTGACTACATTTTCAAGAATCCCGAAGCCTCTTTACAAGCGAACTGGACTTGATTTTTCTCACAGCGGAAAATAACAACGGGGATAACTAGGAAGGAGAGGAAAAAAGGAAAAATAAAACAGGTGAAAAGAAGTGACAAAAGCTAGTCGTGATAGTCGCAGACATGGCCATTGGCAGCGAGTTGCACAAGCAGCAGTTGGCGTTGGAGAGGCCTCTGTACGACCAGACAGACCTACTGCCCAGGCGCTTGTCGTCTTCGCCACGCTTGCCACCACGCTGCTAATCGCATTCATTGACCGGAACGGCATCAGTGTATCACTACCCTCCATTGCCCGCGACCTCGACGCCGAAAACACAATATCGTGGGCAGGCACCTCCTCGCTGATAGCCAACAAAGCATTCCAGATGCTTTATATGGCCGTTTGTCCGACATCTTTGATCGCAAGCGCGTCTTGGCTGCCGTCACCTGCCTCACTCTTGCTGATTTTTCTGCGGCCTTTCGTGCAACGGACCCATGTTCTAGCTTTCCGCGGTATCGCTTGCATCGGTGGCGGTGGTGTCACCAATCTGGCCATGATCATTCCGTTATGTCGTCGGTCCGTTTTTGTCCACCGCCTTCGCCATGCACGCTACCTGTCGAGTATTCTTCTATCTGCTCACGCCGCTGTGCGTACTGGCTGGCTACATTTCCGCCTACCTGCTTCCGTCCGAGCCGCCTGCCAGAACCTTCCGCGAAGCCGTCCGCAAAACTGACTTTCTGGGCAACTCATCTGCGTCAGTCGCTATTGTCCTCGTGCCAATCCCAGTCAGCGGTGGCGGTTCTTACTTCCGCTGGTACTCGCCCATGGTCATCTCTATGCTGGTCATCGGTGTACTGCTGGCGCTTTTCTTCATCGTGGTAGAGCTCAAAATTGCCCGCCTCCCTATGGTGCCAAGTGCGTTCTATCAATTTTTTTGTGCCTCCCTCCCTTGACTGCTCGCCGAAGCGAGCTACATTTTCCGTAACTAACACTTCCCAGAGTGCGCATCTTTCAGAACCCTGTTATTACTCGTACTGCGTTGGTGCCGCAAAGCTTCTTTCTGGGTGCTAGCTACCAGATCATGGTTTAGTATTTGCCACTCTTCCTGCAAAACCGTCGACAGTCCTCCGTGATGGCGTCAGCTAGAATGAATGCATCATTTGTTGTGGTCCAGTCTGCATTTTCTATTCTCTCAGGCCAATACTTCTCGTGGCGAAAACATTATGAAGAGATATTCTGGTTTGGATTCTCCACCTTGACGCTGTAATTACTAACTCGTTTTGGCCGTTCCTTCTAGACGAATGCTGTCATTATTCTGATGTTGTTCAGTGGTGCTGGCTTTTTGCTGGCATTTTGCTTCTCAATACTCGACACACTAATATTGCCGTCATCATTGTCCCGTTGGTGCTCGTTGGCATCGGCATCGGTGCGAAGCTGCCGACAACCTTAGTTGCACTGCATGCAAACACAACCAAGGTGCATCGGGCCGTCATCAGTTCAGTCCGCAACTTTTGCCGCGACACAGGCGGCACCTTTGGCTTGGCAGCCGCAGTCGCCGTGCTGCAGGCCTGCTTGCACAAGCATTTGCCATCAGATTGTGCATACATGGCAACCAGTCACAATGTTTTTATCCTGTCGGGTGCCAATAGCCGGCAGACGTCTACTGTGCTGCATTCTTATCAGAGACCACGGCCTGGAACCAACAGATGTGCGTGAAGCAAGGGAAAGGGCGGAGACAGAGCCAGCTACGGGAGTAGTCATGGAGGCAATCGTAGTTGCAGGCCCAGAAGTAGGAGTTAGCCCAACTACTAGGACAGAGGAAGAAGAAGATACTAATTGTTTGAAAGGTGTACCCCATATGGACGAAGAGATGGGCGATAGCAGGCATGAACTGGCCAAGGTGGACGAAAGTGGAGTAGAATAAAAGCCTTGGGTAAATAGGGAGCTGGGAGAGCTACAGAGGAATGCTTCTAATGTCGAGCAAGCTATACATGAGGACGTCAGATGCGTAGGACTGCACCGCGGCTGAAGATCAGTGATAGCCATCCGAGGATGAAGCACAATCCACCCACGGGCGTCACGGGGCCCATCCATTTGAAGCGCTCGGGATCGAGTATCAACGCGTAGATACTGCCGCTAAAGAGCGTCATGCCTGCTGTAAAGAGCGTGGCGGCCACGGGATGACCGTGAGCTACCAGCAGGGCGACCGAATGGGCAAGCTACGGGGTCAGCCGGGAAGGCCAAGAGCAGGAGGGGATAGGGGCAATACCTGGTAGTGGGCCGCCGTGGACCAGCTGTTGAGCTTCTGTGGGTCTGTGATGTGCTTCTTCAAGCCGTGCGCCCCAAAGGCGCCCATCGCCACGGCCGACGCTCCATACAGAGCGCCTACACGCCAGAAGAAGAGGCCAGCCATGCGGAATGCGGTAGGGTGTTTCTGGGCGGGTCGGCAATGGCGCGGGAGATCGGCAGGATGGGCAGCAGAGGCAGGGAGTTGCTGGATCGAGACAAGGAGGGGTGTCGATTCTTCGTCGCCGTTAGGGCTGCTACCGTTGGTGTGGACAACGATGGACATAGCCTCTCTAATGAGGATCTTTGCGAGATAAAATGCCGAATTTCGTAAACGCCCTCAGCTATGTAGTGTCGCTTGCGTATTTCAGCGGTTTTCGAGAACGTGAAGATGTGAAACTGCGGAAGAGGTTACGGATGTTGTCAGGTGATTGCGATTTGATTCCTGGGGCTGCTTTGTCAGCCGGCAGCCTACTACAGCAGTACTCGTATGTATTGATTTCAGGCTGTTAGGCAGCTTTGCATCTTACACAGTACAAGGGCACCAGACACGCTTTACAGCCCCCATAAATCCTTGCAAATGAACTAAATGCTACAACAAAATCAATTAATCCGACAATTTAACCATCTTTTCCCAACTACTGCGCCGAGTCCTCTCTGGGCATGTTTCTAGTTAGGCCGGCACGTTGCCTACGAGTATTCTGTAGAAGATACTATGGAGGACTCTCGGGACACCACTTGTAGAACTAAAAAGGGGATAAAAGGGGGAAGAAAAAAAAGGTCATCGGAAAGGCCAATGCGCAGGAGCTGCGAAATGGGTGCGAGAGCGGGTAGGCGAGGCGCTGCAGGGATGCTGCCATGTGTTTGGGCTGCCCGGTTGGGGAAAAGGAAGAAGCAGAGGAAAGGGATCTACAGGTAGCACACAGAAGGAGCAATGTGGCGGACTTTGCGAGTAGGTAGAGCATCTTCTGTCTTTTCGGTATGCCTCCATCACCTTCCAGTTAATATCAAGGTGCGGTCGGGACACGCCAAGTACAAGTGGTGTCGGTCGCCAGCTTGAAATATAACCGGTCAGGGGCTAATAGGTTGATGTCGAGTTGTAGCGGTGAAGGGCCTGTGGGCGTCGGGATGATTACGGGCAGAAGAGCCATGCAGGCATACGCTGTACTCATGCTCTTCCCTCTAGAAATCAAATCTGGCGTGCGGCTCTGCGAGAATGAGAAAAACGTGCTCTGTACGAATACTCGTACTCGTGCCCGTACATAGTAGCAAAGGTCGTGCTAGGCCATGGCCCAAGGCTGCGAGAGCGAACGAGGAGAGGATACGACCGGGATGCTGTTCAACGGGGAGCACGGGGCCGCCTGCCGGGCGAGAAGGGTACAAATACTCGTAAGCTCTCGTTGTCGTTGTGTATGACGAGGGGATGGCCACAAGCCAGCGACTGCCCCAACAGTCGTTGCAGGCAAGGCAGACCACCACCAAACAGGCGAACGCAGTCTGTGACCGTTTTTGTGGGTCGAGCACTGCTGCTACTGGTTGCTGACGAGCGGTTTGCTCGAACTAGGCAGGCAGACTATCCTTTTACCATCACACCTGTGCTGCGCCTTGTGTCGCCCTGGAAAACGACTGGCGGTCGGCCTTTGCTGTGCAGCCGTCTCGCACTTGACCTTGTCGTCGCTTGAGTCATAACTGTTGCGGGATACTCGTAAGTCGGAATTTACGGGCTTGCAAGTGGGCCCCAGTGTACGATACTCGTAGGAATGTGCACAAGAAGCAGATGTTAGTGCTTGTACTCGTACATAGTAGAACGGGGGCCACCGCAGTAAGCTGTGCTTTCCTATTGTCGATAATGTGCTGGAAAGAGGCAGGTGAAAGAGGAAGGAACAGGCTTCGTGAGGTGTTGTACGCAGTCGGTGTCTTAAAAAGAAAATACAGTAAAGTCTCTGTCCCTCCTCTCCTATTCTCCTTTTTTCGCCAGCTTCGCATTTCACCAACACTACATATTAAGTACATCACTGCAAGAGACATCGAATTCCTCAACATCCCACGCAACAACACTAGTCTCTGCCCCATCTCCAAGCCACAAGCGGCACGGTCAGGCTGACCCCGGAGAAGGGCGTCGATCGCGGCTTAGTGCATTTCGCAAGTGCATCATGCCGCCTGCACTGCACAATAGTACATCCACCCAAGAGTTGCCGCCTTTCCGACCTGATCGGCTTGACACCTCGCAAGCGTGAAAAAGTCGTTGTTCACTTGTTGGTTTGGGACATGACATAAATTACTCTGGATGGATCGCCGCACAGAGCAGCAGGGTAAAACTTAGCTTACAGTAAAGTAACGAGCAGCGCAACATGCGAACCAGGATCGGTGCGGACAAGATAAGATATAAAACAGTGGCTGCCGGCGTCTGCCGCTCTCTCTTATTGTTGGCAAAGACGATTGCCTACACTACTGCTCTACATGTTGGTCCAGCCGCCTGTGACGGCCGCCCAATAAAAGAGCCGCAGAGTATCGGGCAACTCGCATGCTTTTGGGCAACAGAACAATAAAATACGCATTCGTGGAGGCTGAGGTTTGCACACCTGCTCTCCACCGCATCTTTCGTGCACACCATCTTCTCACCCCCCTTCGCACCATGCGTTATTCTGCCCAATAACGTCTCCAGCAGCCGTGCGGGCACATATTCCTGTTGTTTGCATTCTGGTAATGGCTGCAAGCACTGTGCGAGTAGCAGCTTCGACCAAGCACATGTGTGGTAGCCCACGTCTCACGGCAGACACAACTCGTACTGGTTTGAGAGAGTACTTAGCAGTCACTCTCCGGAAGGTTCCTTGCGCTCTTGCTCACTTCTCGCCTCTTGGCATCTCTTATTGCCCATTCTCTTGCACTTTCCCCTGCGCAATTTCCTGCATTCCTCTTCCACATCTTTTCCATTGTCGTCCTAGCTGCTCGTCGGGCGTCCAACCCACCTTGCTCTCGCATCTGCCCGGCGACTCTGCACTGCCCTTGACCGTTTCCTTATCCAAGAAATGCCCAGGTATCATAAACGTACTTAGTCAGAGCATCATCCCGTCTCTCCCGTGCGTGAAAGAGCTGCGTTGCTGCCTGACCGCTGAAGTTCCATTGCTTGATCTGTATCCCTTTTTTTTCGTTTTTCTTTCGCGATCCTTTTTCCTCATTTGATCAATTCCCGGCTCCTTTTCGCCTTGTTCTGAACGAGAAAAAACCCGCATCCTGTCAACTATCCTATTTTGCTGTGTTGCTTCCAGATCCTGTCCATACCTCTGAGAAAAGAAATGCAAGATGACCACCGGCCAAGAGAACGAAAACGGTTGGCAATCGAGAAATCACATCACATACTTGCATGGCCCCTTCAAGCCAAGCGTATTAGCCGCATCTGTTGTCACCACAAAGATGGAAGCACACCCGTGTGCTTCTCCCCAGTTGGAGAATAGCAAAAGAAGTTGTGCTGAATACGCCGTAACCCAGCCGGGACTTGGCACACAAAGGGTTTGTCGCCGCTCTCATCATAAGCCGGGTGTTGTCTGCTTCACGTTCTAACCAACTCGAAATCAGATGGAAGGAATCCGCGAGAACCCACGCATGCAGCCTCCGCCTTTGAAGCGCTCAAAAACGGCCAGCTCGTCACGAAATTCAGCGAGACTAGTTGCCACTGACAACATGTCTCGCTCCCTTTCATCACTACCTTCAAAGCCACGACTTTCCAGTAGGTCGCATACTTTAGGCGTCCCTTTGTCAGGCGTCCCTTCGCCAGGCGCTCCTTTGACTGCATCAACAAAACCGATGCCATTTCTGTCGACTGCCTCTCAGCCATCGATACCTGACTGGGGATACGACGGACGCGGTCCAGCAGCCGCCTTAGACGGCGTTGGCGTGGACCCAGATCAGTATATTCAGCTACGAGCCTCTAGGAATATGGTGTCAAACCCTTTACCTTATCGATGGTTTTCGGTTTCCCATGCCATAAACCCAGCTCTTCCTTCCAGCTGCGGCTCACTCACGGACGATGCCGCAACGGACACAGCCACCAACTCACAGGTTGGTGACAGCAGCTGCGGCAGTGTAGCTGGGCCGCTCGAAATGGTGCATGTTAATTCTCAGGACTCATTCATCGCACCACCGCTTTCAAACCAAGACTTTGGCACGTCCCTTGGTATATATGGCCACCCCGCGTTCGCCAAACAACCGCTCGATAATGTGGACGTTCTTTGTATCGGAGCTGGAACTGAGTACTCTTTGATGCAGCAACGACCACATCATGAGTCTTTCCAACTCAATCCCACTTTCGTCGCGGAGTCTGCATATACCATGAAACTGTCGCTGTCTCTCAACAGTACAGGCTCATGTCCCAACACCGCAAATAAATTCCCTTTTGTAGTTTCTGATGATTGCGTCGAGCTAAAGCCCCAGCTTTGCCCTGCCGATATGGAACGGTCTGAGTCCAATACCAGCACTCGTTCGGCGTCGTCTCTCCTCAGCGTCCGTGCAAAGGACACACTGCGGCGCCAAAATAGCGCAGCCAGGAGAATTTTAATTCAGCCAAAAGCCGCTGCACCCGCAACTGAGCCAGTGAATACACGGCCTCAGAAAGCAGCGTTATTAGAGGATTGCTCTGGAAGCACTATCGGGGGCGCATCTTCGCTTGGCAAAAAGGAAATCTCCAAGGCCAAATACGCTCGTCCAAAGAACGCGAAGCTGAAATGCCGTCATTGCGATCATTACCCGGAAGGCTTTCGAGGCGAGCATGAGCTACGACGACATATCTGTGCGAAACACACCCGCGAGGTAAAGAAGTGGATCTGCTGTGATCCACATGAATTGAACATCCCAACATCCGTCGACGTTGTCCACCCACTTCGTGATTGCAAGAACTGCATGGCCAAAAAGCAATATGGCGCATACTACAATGCTGCTGCCCACCTCAGACGCACACACTTTAAAAAGAAGACGCAGAGAAAGGGAAGTCTCCAGTCATCATCATCAGCTCCTTCTGTGGAGGGTGAGACAAGTCCTGACTGGCCGCCAATGCATGTTCTTAAATGCTGGTTGAAAGAGGTCGTTGTACCTGTTGATCTTTTCAATCCCGCTACTGAAAAGGATGTCAATAGCAAAGATGGGGCTAGTAGCTTTCGTTCCAAGAGCCGCCTTGGGAATTCTACGGCCTCTTTTGAAGACTCTGCACTGTCCATGGAACATGTGCAGGATATGGACTTTTTCTTCCGTGCTGGAGACCCTCTGGCGGACGATGCAGACACTTGTGCCACCGCTGGAGGTGAAACAGCCTCTCACTTCTCACCTGATCTGAAGAACGACATGGTTGCCGCACATATGGAGGCCGCTTTTTGTCACGGACCAATCTCATCTTCGACTTTCTTTGAGACACAGGAGCTTAGACCTGGCTTTGTTAACACTGGCCTCAGTCTTTGTGGTAACTCGTCTGGGACAACAAAAATGACTGGTGGGATGTCATGCTTGTACCCCATCGATAACATTTTCGCCGATGACGTCACTGAGTCCATCTACAACACAGATGCTCCGCTGTTTGATTTCATGTCAATTGCTCCCGATAGGGACAGTTCTTTCTCATGACCTCTACTTCGCCGGGGGGGGGTGGGGGTTTCACTCTAGTTTCCGTCGCGGTTGTCTCTTTTCACCTTCAGAAGGCTGCCTCCAACAAAAAACAAAAAAAAGACAGGGGGAAGAGCAGAGAGCAGACAGCTTACTTTACGCTGTCTTGCACGCACCTCATCCACTGATGTATACACAAGTTTTGGGCACTTTGTTTGGCTTCATTGTTATTTCATGTTGGCGGTTCCATGTTTCCTTTTTGCTCCTCATGCTTGGCTCGGATGGAAGCAGTGGCTGAGCATGGGGTACGTTTCACAGCTGGCCAAGCTTGTTTGTCTCAATGCTATAATTGCATATCAGGCTAAAGATCTCTGGCAGGGCTATTTGTATCATCTTGTTAACAACGTTCAGAACATGTCTTCACGCAGGGCATATCCAGGGTTCCTGCCGAAATAAGGACTGGCCAGGTACTTGGATGGAAGAACACAATCGGCTCGAAGGGACACCTTTTTTTGGTACGGCATGTGGGTTTATATTGCATTAGTATTCTTGGAGTTGTCATTTTAGAATTAGAGGTATCACGTTATAGAGCAGGACCCAGGGCACAAAGAGTTGAATGAAGCCGGTTATTTCAGAGTTTAGCTCTACCTGAGCGTCATGACCATTTCAGAGGAGGTTTGTTAAGGACTTTATGTTATGATGTAGGATGCGAATCATTCTCAAGCTGTCCTCAGTGAACGAAGCCGTGCTCATGCTGCCTAGGACGCTATCAAGGCGAGCCCTATAGCATCTCTCGCGCATCGTGAGAGGCAACAGCGAATATCAGAGCGAACTTGTACCAGCCTAGCCGCATATGCAACGTATAATAGGAGCGACCAAGCACAATATCAAGTTCCCCATTCCTTGCCAGCAGCGCGGGGCTTACCATACAAATCAAACGAGTCCAGAGAGAGACCCATTGGGACTGCTGCCTACCTCGCGCGGCTCTACCAAGTCAAATCGCTAGATCTACCATCACTCGCAAGTTGTGACTCATGATTACCAACCTCGTTTCGGCTCTACATACTATAAAGTTGCGGGTCCTTGGTTGGCTGAGATTAGTTATTCCGCAGAGCCGCAAGGCTGAGAATTGGCACTGGTCTCCACTACCAGAGATAATCCCGGCCTCTTAATTTTAGCTCACATCATATGAAAGGGCACGGTATCGTAATTTATCCGAGGCGGCTGTAAAAGAAAATTGACAGACTCGATATAAGTTTGTATGATTTGTCTCGTTTCTACAACCACTGAAGAACAGATACAGAATCATGTACTGGCCGTCCACGATTGGCACCAAAACAAGCTCACGGAGTCTCTGTCGGGCAGTTGCCACACCTTACATGGTCACACTCCGGACACACCACAGTTCCCTGCACAGAATATGGCCCGCGCCCGCATCCACTCTTGTACCTCATTAGACAATACGGCTAATGAATTTGGAATGACGGTAAAACCCCTGAGTAATAAAGATGGTAAAAAGACTTACACAATACCATAGCTCGATCTTAGCCTCAGTCTGGCTGTTGGGCCTATCGTAAGTGCCATTATTGAAATTCATGTTTGTTTGTTAATGATCGCTATGACGTAATGTGTGAGAGCCGTGATGTTTGAGGGTGGAAACAACTAAGAAGAAATTGGAGAGAGATGTTTCTCGCCCTACTCAGATGCAAGTTGCCCTTTTATATTTGAAGAAACCCATTGAGCGCCGAGTTTGAACAATGGTGGGCTCTGCAGCCTATCATCCTGTAGCAGACCACGAATCCCAAAAGGCGTAATACAAATGACTGATAGTGCGAACATATGCAGCAAGTATGGCTTTCGTTGTGTGTGGATACCAAGTTCCCCGAAAACTGACTAGATTGAGGCTCTGCGATGACTTCGCTACTGTGAAAAGCGCACGATAGCTGGCCGGACAATCAAATCGCCTCATATGTGCATTGAGCCCGTCTAATGACCAAACTAGTGCAGGCAGACTTGGTGATCGGGTCAGCACCGGCGTAGCTAGTTTGGTGCATGAGATCACCGGATCAGGACACCGATACAAATCTTCATTTTCCATAGGTTAAAAAAAGTGCCGGCCGAGCTCGGCAATCCAATACTGGCCCGCTTTGAAAGATGGCTGCCTGTTATTTTTCGGCTCAAGCACCTTGAGATAAATCCTTCCGATAGATGCGCTCGCTCGTGAGTGGGTGAGTGGGTAGAGTCAGAATAAAGCTCTTCATATGGAGCGGAAAGTATCCTTCGCTCAGCCAACGGATACCAGTCACTGATATGAGACGTCATGGTCTGACAGGTGATTCTTTATAACGAAGACAGAATAGAATTGGAGCAAAAACTGCTGTAGAGGTAGGGGGAGTCCAGGGCTATGCCGGCTTGTAAGAATGACCCTGATGCCATCTCTTTAGAGAAGCCCTTCGGTAGTATTTTGCTTGGGTCAGCGAGAAAGACAAATTGACACAGCTAGAAGATCCCAAAATGTTTTGCAGTAATTTTGCAGCGACAGCTAACCATCCCCGACAGTCCTTCTTGTTGATTGATATGTAGAGAGCCGACCCATGTAGCCTAGTAATATACAGTCTTCCACTACCTAAGGGATGGCTGCTTCGCAGCGTATAGGCCTACTGAAAGTAGTAGAAACTATATATAACATTCAAACTATTGCCACTAAAAAGCAAATATTAGAGGCTAGGTTTTTAAACGCAAATATCATCCTGCTATGTCGTCCATTTACCGTTAGTATTAAAGGCTTTGCCATTAAAAAGCCTAAGTTCAGTTCAAAAACAGTACACAGGCATTGTAGACTTTAAAATATTTCATATTAGAAAAATAACGCCAGAATTGAAGGCCCCCCTTATAGTATTCAATATCGACCATTTAGCAAGTTTATAGTCCTCTGTAGTTACCTGATCTCGAACACACTGTCTTTTCTAAAGGAGCCCCGAGACGAAGCCCAGCATACACTGCCTGGACTGCACTGCTTGGATTTCGAAAGATGCTCAAAGTAAGATAGCATGCGAGCAACACGCAATGAGCTAGACTATTATATCAATGTTAGGTATGGGTTTCTTTTGTGTGGGGTTTTTAATCTTCTTCATTTAAACATTAGCTCGACAGCGATCTTTATTCCGAAAATTGAAGGTCAAAGGAACGCTCATAAATATCTATCAGCTCATTGCAATCACGAGATCTCAGCCATACGAAACGCTAAAGCTTCTACTGATTCCCCTGTTGTCTAATATATTGGTTATAAGAAACAATCTGAGTTTTTTCTCCAGGAGAGAGATAGCTGAACTGATTTCAAAGGGCATAGTAATCTACCTGGCGTCATGGTGCCCGAACGGCAAGGGAGATGGCCAATCAACGTTGAGAGCCAAGTGGCAAATCATAGCTCGACGATAAGATTAGGTAATCCTAGATTCCTGAAAGACAAAGTGGCATCAATCCTTAATAGGTGTCCTACCTACCTTCAGTTGGGTCATGTTGCATGCACCAACTATAGCCACGATGCGGCGACTTGCTATTGTGTTGATGAGTTGCGTCCAGCTTGGAAGAGCTCGGCAGCCTGGATTTAGCATCCATGAAGACCTTCTCGCTCATCCCCAGGTTCGCATGTCTTCCCTGAAGGAGGTGAGTTGAAGAGCGCGGGATGACGGGCTAACATACATTTCTTTTCAAACTAGTTCGAGGTTGTGTTCTCTGACTCGTACATATTGGAGGGTGACGCACAGCTGCTTCTCCAGCGCATAAACCACGCAGAGGTCACGACCTACCATGCCGGCTTGACCTCATCAGAAATCGACCTAGCAAACCCGACGCGTGAATCGGCTAGCCCCTCTGGAACAATACGACCGCCGTTATCATCTGCAGGCACTGGCGAGTTCGAAACCCCCGCCGGCGATGGCAGCGAACAGGTGTCGGAGACATTCGAAATTGTGAATGTGCCCCCGTCTCGTTATCTCTGTTCCATTCCTATCTTGGCACTGCCTCCAGCTCCGAACCAGACTGCGACAGATTTGGCAAAATTGGAAGAGGCCAGGGAGCTCAGCCGCGCATCGG
This sequence comes from Leptographium procerum, assembly GCA_000806385.1. Taxonomy (NCBI): domain Eukaryota; kingdom Fungi; phylum Ascomycota; class Sordariomycetes; order Ophiostomatales; family Ophiostomataceae; genus Leptographium; species Leptographium procerum. Next base: position 13,158 of record JRUC01000436.1, read on the forward strand.
TGCGCGGGGTGGAGCTGGTCAACGGCTTGGCCGGTGAATGCATGTACTACATCTCCGGCTGGTGGAGCTATAGCTTCTGCTATGGCAATGAGATCGTGCAGTTCCACGCCTTGACAACAAAAACAGGGAAACCTGTCAAAGACCCCCACAGCCAAGAGTACATCCTGGGTCGCATGCTAGACGGTTCGGAAAACAAGAAACAGCAACAGAAGAGCAAGCAACAGAATGACCTGGACATTCAAAAGCCGCCCAGCGGCAATGCTGAGAACAACAACGACCCGTACGGCACGGAGCTGCAAGTTAAAGGCGATCAGAGATACATGGTGCAGCATCTTGGGGCTGGTACCGTCTGTGATCTGACAAATCGTGAGCGGACGATCGAGGTCCAGTATCACTGCAATCCGGGAGGAACGAGTGATCGTATTAGCTGGATCAAGGAAGTCACTACCTGCTCCTATTTGATGGAGGTACGGACGCCGCGTCTTTGCGAAGAGATTGCATTTCTTCCACCAAAGCCGACACGGGCGCACCCTATCAACTGCCGGCCCATAGTTGGCTCGGAGGACGAGGCACCGAAACGAGACAAGACGACGATTGAGGCCACCGATCAGGCCATTTTTCTGCCGATAGAAGAGGGGCTAAAGAGCCATGTATTTGGGCAGCATGTTCTCGATGGTCGTCCTCAGGAAGGCTCGCTTGGGCTTGTTGTCGGTGGCGTTGCTGTAGGTGCTCGGCATGCTCTAGGGAGAGGCGAAGATGGCCATGCACCTGTGAGACTAGAGCCACCAGAGAGGTTTGCTTCCGGGCCTGGGCTCAATGATGGACGTGCCATTCAAGTTATAGCCAGAGCCACAAAGGCGGCCGAAGGAGGCAATGTCGAGATGCTCTCGGAGGAGGAGCTGGCCGAGCTGGGGCTGAACTCGAAGGCTGTCGAGAATCTCATTCAAACTTTGAACACGATTGCCGGTGGTAAGGCATGGAAGCTGGAAGCATTTGAAATTCCGGGGCATGACGAGCTTGATATACGGGCTACTATTGAGGCAGACGAAGACAAAGACGGCAAGGACGGCAAGGACGGCAAGGACGGCAAGGACGAGAGTATACCCTCGGGCAGTGGCAAACACGCAAGACAAGAGGCTGGAGAATCTGGAAGCGAAGACACTACTGAAATCGAAATGGACACTAATGATCGCAGCGAGGGGAGTGAGGAAATCCCGAAGAAAGATGAGCTGTGACAGGCACCTAGCAGGGCGTTTGGGAGTATAGGTTTATCTATCCATTTGACTTTATCGTTACTATGAAAGGCATGCGTGCATTTTTTTATCTCTTAATTTTAGTGCATTTATGTTCTCTGGAGCACAATACGTAATCAGCGCATCTTCTCCCGTTATCGCGTCTTACACTAACAGCGCTAACGCCCGCGCTACAGGGGAAAAAAAAATAGCTGCACGTGTTTAGTACCTCTTATCGGCCCTGTTGGGGAGCATCATGTCTTGGTTGCGACGTTCGCCAGTTTTGAGATATTTTCTTTGGTAATATCTCGGCGCCTTTATTGTCTTGGGCTTTCGTATTTTTCATACTTGATGTACGGAGTAGAATACAGTTTACCTTTCCAGGACCCTTCTCACAAGGACATGTTGGATTCTCGTTTGCACTTTCCGCCAATACTGACGCTGCTCTTGCCTCAGCCCCCCGCATTGCCTCAGCCCCGCCGTTTCCGACCAACCACCACTTCAAAAATTTTCTATAATTCCTTTTTATTTGCCATCCGCCACCACTCTTTATCACGCCCAGCAATTGTCATCTCTCAACGCCGTGACTGACCTGCCGACTTTCTCCCGACTGGCGGGTGAAGCCTTTACCACTGCCACGGCCTTTTTACGGTAGCTTACCTGCCTGCCTGCCTGCGCTTTGTTTCTCGCCCTGTCTCACCACAGAGCGGAGATATCAAGACGAAGAGACATGGATGACACGCCTCCAAGATGAAAACCGAAGATGGTGGTAGCGATGGTATTCTTCAGACACTTTCGCCGCCGTCGCCCGTAAACTTTTCTATCTCATTACAAAACACAGCGTCTGCCGGCACATCGAGCCAAGCACAGAAACGAACCGTCTGCGATCATTGCCGACGGAGAAGTAGGTCGCCACCTACCTCTGGAGGAAGAAACTCGGCGGGTGGCGTTGTAGGCGGCCCGCAAGAGTCTCCGAGACGTGCCCTGTGGCTGTCCCGCGGCACGTTGCGGATCTCCTCCGCTATGCCCGTGCTAACTGCTAGCTATAGGAATACGTTGCGATGGCCAGCTCCCGTGCCAGCCTTGCATTAATGCATCCCTAGCATGCAAGCGAGATCATGTTCCACTGAAACGCGGTCCCAAACGTGGTCGTGGACGGGTTATCAACGAGCTCCGGGAGCGGTATTCGCTGGACGGTGCTACGAATAAGCACAGCCGTGAGAGCAGCAATGATCTGTAAGACATCTCCGGCTGGGCAGCACAGCCTCCCGTGCCCGTTCCCCACGCACTTTCTTGTTCTCACGCCTTTCCTGTAGGACAAACTCCGGCCACACATCCACCCAGTCGACACCGACTTTACCCCCACCGCCGTCAGATATATCATGGCAGAATGTATCGACAGATCCTCGACATGCCCCAGAACCCTTCGGCATCTTCTCCAGCGAGCAGTACCGGCCAACTACTCGAAGCTATCTACCATTGGTACCACAGTGCATCGAGCTCTACTACGAACACGTGTATCCCATAATGCCACTCCCATATATGCCCACGCTGCGGGCTTTGGTTTCCCAATCTCCGACGCTAACCGAGCTGACCCCCTCCGAACGCAATTACCTTTATGCGCTCTGCGCACTTACTTGCTTCCACATGTCTGGTCAAAATATCGTGGCTGATGCACCGACGCCTTCTTGGGAATGTGCTGGCCGCTTTTTCTTGGACGAGTGTATCGCGGCACGGCAATCTTATGACTTCTTCAACGACGCGTCTCTGCATGCCGTGATATCTTCGTTCTGGCTCTCGACATCTTTCTTTGAAATCAACCAATCGCGGAAATCATGGGTTTATTTACGGGAAGCCCTTACCTTGGCTCAAGAACTGAGCCTACATGACGACGCTGCCTACAGTGGCTTGGACCCTGCAGAGAGTCTGTGTCGTCAACGTGTATTCTGGCAGCTATTTGTCACGGAGAGGTACGCATTCAATCCTGGTCCAGTAAATAGTTGGCTATGGTCTCAGACGCTCATTGACTTACCCCCTGTGACAGATCTTTCGCCATCCTGAGAATGAAGCCAATCACGCTGAAGAAAACACCTTCTCTACCATCAACACTCCACCCTTACGAAGCTCCCGAGATACATGCAGGGTTTTTACAGCTGATCAGCTCTTATGCGCCACTCGACGAGTCCTTTGTAAATGCCTGGAACGAAGGCTCCGACCCGAGAGTCAGCATCACGACTTATCTAGCCCTTCAGAATGTCCTATCTCTACCACCTCCCTTTCTCACCCGCCCAAGCACAGGTGTTACTTCCGGCACAGAAACAATGGCAACTAGTGCAAGCACGCCGGAAGATTCCCTCAACGGGAGAGAATCCATCATATCAAGCCCGAGTACTACGGCTGAACATGTCCTTCCAGAAGCGCAGCTTGCTCCAAGAACGGAGCTTGATACAGACGCCGACAACGAACCTGAACCGAAGACGACCGACATTCAGAAGGCCGATTTGTTGATAACGCAGCAGTGGCTCCGTCTGATTGTCTGGCAGTCTTCGTTCCGGCAACAGCTTCTCTCATGGACGGCTCCTGACGAGAGCATGCGGTTCGCTTTCCCGCTGGCAATAGCTAGCCGTACTGCGTCCGTGTTACAAAGCCTACCCCCCCAGGCGATCGAGGTCCATGGCATGGGCATATTCGAAAAGATTTTCGAGATCGGCACTTGGTCTATGAATGTGCTCCAGGCTTGTGACATGGCTGGAGCTGGCACGGGCCTCAACGGCTCTGGAGGGGCCATGGGAATGGATTTTGCCGGCTCGACAGATCTTGGTGTCCTCGGCGTTGGCCGAGTAGGCTTTTCCATTGACCCTCTGGAATTTTTTGTTCGCACGCTTAGCGCAAGCCCCAACAGCAGAAAGCAATATGCAGAGCGACTCTTGTTGTTTGCCAGTGAGCATCCGGGCGGCATGCGGATGTCCCTGTCTCCGGCACTGTCAGCCCCGTCGTCACCTGAATTCGGCTCTTCGCCAAATCTCTGGAGCAGAGACGAGAATCCTAATCTTAACCGGACAGCCGGCGTTGTGGGAAGCGTTCTAGGCGAGGTACCTGAGAATGATGACTCTGGCGGGCATATGCAGCAAGCGCTTCGACACGTTGCTGCTGGCTCGGCAGCTTTGTATGGGGGAGGAGAAGCATGGAACTCGGCGGCCATTGCCATAAACGCGAACTACGGCGGTTTGGGCGAGATGTTACCGGGCCCAGCAGTTTTCGATTCTTATGACACATCACAGAGTGGTTCTTCTAGCCCACTAGAAAACAACGGGAACGGGCACAACATGGTAACCATGGCTTTTCTGCAAAACCTGCCGCAATAATCTGAACAGCAAGCGCCACAAGGTCCCTGTAACATCAAAAACCTATCGCATTAACGACATAGACGTGCAACTTTCTTTATTGTATTAGCATTTACGAAAAAGGACGGTAACTTGGGATTGGCGGACTTTTGGAATAATGGCGTTGTCTTTCTCTCTCAATTGCCGGGCACCGGACAGAACCGGCAAGCATCAGACGGTGCGTCATGCAGCAAATTTCAAGGCTCTGATTTTGCGCACAGTTCCTTACACACGATAATAATGACAACGACGATTGCATACTGCCACTTGAAAGCCATTTGAAGCCCCGCCTGGGTCTATTTGTCTGCGGCCCCCGTAGCAGAATTTGACTGTTGTGCGCATTATTTACACTCTCTTCCCTGCTTTATTAGGCCTTTTGTTCCATTTGCTTAATGCAGTGTACTGCTCAATCTTAACCAGAACGGAGGGACTCTCACCAGTGTCTTGACGTTTTTCTTTTGCCGCGGTTCGAAAGGATCGCAAGATACTACGTATGCAAATCAGTATCGTGTTTTACGGCGCCGACTCGACCGGATGGAAAGTATACGCAAGGGAAAAGCAGGGAACCAATGAACGGAGTAAAATGGAGGTAATTTGGGAACGGAGCACTCCGTAGCAGAGAACCAATTGGCTGGTGAAGTGGAGCTCGTTGATGTCAGTGCTGCCTGCATTTGCTTTTTCACGTTCGCACATGGATTTGGCCGTATCTTTTCTACGTGTTCGAAATGGTGGTTGTTGACTATTTGTGAAATACTTGTCTACAATAATCGTCTAATGCGGCATTTTTCTGTATGGAGTACGTACGTAGTAAACCGTCTTACCCCACAAGCTGCCGTTGTTTGGAGTATTAATGCAGGAGCCACACGGCAGCTAAACCAGACCTCCTACAATGTAGCATGGTGACCCTGCTGCTTACAACACTACTATTGAATGCAAGATATCTTACATATGAGTAGTAAAGAAAGTTCTCAGTATTTACATAGCGTGCTGTCTTATCTTATACATATGTAGTGTCTGCGAATATCTTAGCCCGAAGATTGTCTTTGCTTTTATGCTGCAATGAGCAAGTGGGAAGATGACGTTGTGGCGGGTCGCCAGTGATTATGCGCGTTGTGCTGCCTGCCGACTTGCGCACAAACTTTGGTCACGGCCCACACACCCCACAGGAGCAGCAGGATGCCCTGAGCGTTCACAGCAGTATCCAAGAACAAGCAACAGCGCAGACGACATGCATACGGATGGCGCCGTGTGAGCAACGAAAAACGGAGCACGCGTCGTAACTGGACCAACCCTCGCATCCATTCGTACGTATGTGAGAAACGGGTGAAGAAGACGGCTGCGAGCAAGTTCTTTTATACACTGTGAACTGCTGGCCGTAGTTTACGAGAGTTATAAGGGGGTGAAAAGAAAGAGTTGCATCGTAATCTCACGACCGGCAGCTTCGACAAATCACAGCTCCCCGCAGCTCTCCCAACGTGTGGTACTGCCAGGTAGCGTGGAGCTCGAGCCCCCCCCTTCCGTACATAGTATGTAGTAGTACATACATAGCAGTATGTTTTTTCATACATGCGTCGTAGTACTCACTCGTGCGCAAGCGCGGCTCACAAGTACAAAGTAAGAGTTTTCGACGTCCCGGGCGCAGTCTCTTAGCCCTGGCCCACATGCGGCAGCCGGGCCTTTCTGAAGAGCAGGGGAGTGCCCTGTTGGCTAAGTAAGCAGCGGATTGGCCAGCGAGTGGTGGCTATCAGTACGAAAATATTTACACCGCAGTATCATAAGATATACCCAGGAGTAGGATTGGACGCCCCTTTGCTGGCAACTGGGCAAGCACTGCCGGCGACCTCCGATCGAGGCTATCCAAAGAGCTCACATTTCCTGGATGGTTCTTTTTCGCACAGAGCCTGAAGATATTAGCAGGATGTCTTTGCAGGCTTGTGCTGACGAGTGACGTTTAGCAATGGAAAACCCAACTGTTTTAAGACGCGTGGGAGTACTCCGTGACTTAGCAAGCAGAGGCCGCAAGCCCACCTTCATCTCGTAAATTAAGACTGAGAAGCACGCTAACGGCGTCCAAGGCTGGCCTAAGAGCCGGCAAGGAGGTGTTCCTCGCTACTCATTTCCACACTACTAGTAGCGTCGACTAGTGCCAACCCAACCGTCAGGACGCAGCCAAATAGGGTAGGGGCGAGGGAGCTGCCGCCAACCAGTCGCGCCTTCAGGAACAAGAGACTGCTGAAAACTGTTTCGGGCCCGTTGGTTGAGGCAGAGACAAAAGTATCGAAAAGCAAACCAGGCAGGCAAAGAAAAAGAAACCCGAGGCATTCTGACTGCATATCCCCTCCTAATCCAGGCTCATCTCGATGGCCATTTGTCCTCTCGCCGTTTCTTTTTATTCCGCCGTTGTCGCCGTTCTCACTGTCCGCCCTTGTTTACCAGTCTGGCCAACTAGCTCAAAGAAAAGTAAGACATCATCAAGAACCCACGCGAAACAGGCAACTTAGCAGGTGCATCGCGCACTGAAACATGACCAACGAGAATGTGTCGCCTGCCGACAATTATTGGTTCCCCCCTTTTTTCATTCACTCGCGCGTTGTCTCCCCCCTCCCCTCCCCTCCCCTCACCTCACCTTTCTCCCCTTTCTCTCCCTCTTGACTATT